>ML809842.1:250813-270966 GCA_009831015.1 Picea engelmannii | reverse complement strand
GTTCCCGAAAATGGAAACATATTAAAGAATGGGATAAGATATTAATGAAGGGGGGGATAAGACATTAAAGAATGGGATAAGATATTAGGTAGGGAGTAAATGAAGGGAAGTCAGTGAAGGAGGGATAAGGAAGGGAAGGAGTCGGATGCGAGGATTATTCTACGGGGAGTTGGGGATGAATTTTGGAGAGCTCTGAGTATTGCGGAAGAAGTGAAAATTTGGGAGTATCAGTGCACCGGGGTTGCTGGGGGTTTTGGGCATGGAGGGCCAGGATATCCATTGATATCCTGGGGCTAGGGAGCTACCTAGTTGGCAGGGAGGACAGTTTTGGGTAGTGTTTTGCAGAAGCGGGAAGGAAGCAAGCGGCGGGCAAACGGAGGATAATAGCATCACTTTAAGGTATTTATTTCAAATTTTGCATTGCTTTAATATCTTATAGAAATTTATTATAATTGATAAATAGGCGGGCAAATGAGCTAAATTGTAGAAATTTCTTGACTTTTATTGTTATGTTGTAAATTAAATGGTAGTTTAATTAATTCAGCCATTACAAATCTTGGTTGAATATTTGCATATCCTACTATATTTCCACATCAAGACAGGGAATTTTGTTGGGTTTAAGGATCCATAACTACATAGAAACCTTCCTAGGTACCACGGTCCTCTTGCCATTATTTTACCAGTGAAGATTTATATTTTGCAAGATTTCCATTCGAAGGCTTTCATTTTTCATAGGGATACACTTTGTGTTAACACTACTTACTATACCATTAATATCTACCAGGTTACTAGTGAAAAGAATCATGCATAACCCATTTAACTCAGGAATTCAACCCTTCCTTCATATATTCACATCTCTCATAAAAACCATGAACAAAATATTTTCATCACTACACACAAATCAAACATGTTAAGTTAAAACACTTATATGTTCTGTGAAATATCAAACCAATCAACTGACTAAGAGAGGAATCATTTCCTCCCAGCCGTAGGCTATGCTACAGTACACCTTTCCACAACATGCCACCCCTGTGCAAATCCATGATACCAAAATGGGATTGATTCAGATGGTTTACAGATCCAAAATGGTCTAGGAAGGTTACTCTCCTTCACTCCACTAGAAACATCAGAAGTTTCCCTCTTCCCATTGATCTCAGGACCTCCATGGGTTTATCAGACACCTTACCAACTAGATTTCCTCTGCAAAAAGGAGTCTCTTCTCTACTATATAGTTCATTGGTGACCTCCCCTTACCAGTGTTAGTTTCTTTCCAGTAACATCCAAGCCACGATCCTCTATTTCTCCAATATGTATCTAAGTCTTCTTTTTTCCAGGGTGGGCATTAATCTCTTGGGAAAGCATTCTATTTTCTTCAAAACTATCTTCCTAATTTCTTTTGTTATCCATATTGTGAACATGAATACCTCTACTCACTACACCTTCTTTTTTTGATTCTACAAACTAATCTGCTCATTATGATTCTCTATGAAAATATGTCTACAACTTCTCAAGTTACTTTGATTCTCCTAATCACATCCTCTTGCTTCCTGCACAACAACTAGAACCCTCTTCTCTTCTCTCGCATATATTCATCTATTCTTCTACAAATTTTTTTCTTTGTGTACTCTTGATGATGTTTTTCCACCTTTCGCCTTTTCTTCCTGTTGGTACAATTATTTGCATAATATATTACCAAACATAAATTATCAACCGAGATTCGTAATCAGTAGATTTGATGCACTATATGTGACGATAACAGATAGGTTCCTATGTCTGTTTAGTATAGCTTAGATAACAAAACCATCAATAACAAAATACTCAGTTGTCAAAGATAACACTCTTCACACAATTCGGAAATTCGAAATCAAAACTTGCAATCATGTACTCAAAAGATTTTTATCAGATAATGCCTTGTCCATTTACAAGCTCATGAAGTGGAAAGATGGAATTTGAATCTGTTATCTATAGCTAATGTCCTTAACAACAACTAACAAGCAAATTTGGGCACACTTCAACAATAACAAAAGATAAAGCTCATAGTAAAACACTCAAGCAAACACTCAATTGAAAAGGCTCTTGCTCACATAACATATTTGTTCATTATAGGCTCATGAAAAGAAGAGATGAAATCAGATCTTGTTCCCTATATAAATTGAAAACGATAATCAACAATTCACTCTTAAACAAAAAACAATCATAACTCTATTCACTCCAATCAAACTCGTATAGTACAGAAAATTGTCAATATAATTGAGAGGCTTCATTAAATGGTGCATGAAGGTGAGAGATGAAGTATAATCTCATTTCCTATAACAACTTACTTCAAACTTGCAAGAAATTCTTATCTAATTCTGCACACACTTCAAAATCAATTGATGCATCACAAACATAAATTTAATACAATCTTACAATCTTGCAATTCTAGAAAATTACTTTATTTCTACACAGGAAATAATGAGATGTTCCATTGGATGGCTTATGTAATGTGAATGATGGACTCCCAACTATTCCTGTGTTGCCACACTTTGCAATCAATTCTAATTGTGAAATCAAAAATGAAATCAAAACAACAAGTACAGAAAAATATAAATCTATACTAATAATTTACATTGAGCTTACCAAGCTGGATCGATGGCCTCTGTCGATGCCAACATGGAAGATTTTAGATCAAAAAATTCTAAATGCTAAGAGACACACAATATCCTTGAATTCAAACTCCCATTGATCTTCAACAAATGAATTTACAAAAAGAGTTGGTTCAGAAATCCAATTTTCAACATACTAATTCTTCTCCCTTTTTGGCTTAGCCATCACTCAATTTATATGATTTTTACATTACAAATTTGGATCTAGAAAATACATACAAATCAAAACCATTTTACATCAATGGAGGTCGAGTACAACCACTTATCTAATCAATGAAATGTATTTCCCATGAATCTGGGCATGATCCTAGAATTTTTGGAAAATTGGAAATAATTTAGGATGAATCATTCCCCCTGATATGGAGGTCCATACGTGTGCGATAATGGGATTATGGATCATGATTCTAAATGAAAACACCGTTCTGGACAAAACCCATGTCCCCAAATTTTTATATTCATCATCATATCTCCGAAAATTGAGGAGAAAATCCAGTACCAGAATGCTGGTACCGAAATCCTGTAGGTAGTTGTTTAGTACCGGAATACACACAGTCACATTGGTACCGGAATACACAAAGTCACACTAGTACTGAAATAGAACAGGGCAGTACCGAATCAATGTTATGCAGTTTTTTTGGTACCGGATCAATTTTTCTTAAGATCAATTGATTAGGATCATGCAAAATCAACTATTTTAATCGAATTAACTCAAGAAAATCAAACAAAACATGCCTTAACCATAAGTTACCTCATTATGCACATGAACAAGGTCATTAAGTGTATCTATCGATGTAACGATCAATTTTATACTCATAACATAGGTAAAATAGGCTCAGATAGGGGGTAATAGAGGGTATTATAAGTGTCAAAATGGAGACTCAGCATTCCCCCATGCTTAAGTCATTGCATGTCCTCATGCAACAATGATATTCAAAATTTCACAATTGATGATACTCTTCACTCGATCAAGAAATCCCTGAAGTTAAGTCTTATCCAATTTGTTTTCGATCAAAGTTAGGAGAAATGGTTGATTGTGACTCTAATATGATTATAGGAAAGTGGACAAGAGTTTTCAAAATGACTTTGACTAATAGGCCTCCCTGGATAGATTACCTTTTAAAGTAAAAGTGATATAGAATAGTTTTTAGATCTCATTTGAAGAGAGGAACACATAAGAGAAAACATCCCAAGATTATTAACTCGTTTCTTATCCAAGTTTTTAGAGATGAAGCTCTTCTTGTTTAGGTAAGGTGAATTACATATACTGAGGGTCCCACTTCTCATTCAAACCTATTTATTTTAAAGATAGAACTCTAAAGTGGATACTTGAAGGTTCTTAAGAACATCATCTGAGAGATATAAAGGTCATCTCCTAGCCTTGATTTGATAATGCTTCGGAATGAGACCCAGGGGTTTTTGTTCAGTTTTAAGTGTGTCACTTTATGTTTATCAACACCCTTTACCCAGCATAGCCCCGCTGCCAACAGGCATGTTCAGTAGCCCGGTGGGTTTACCTTAGTACCATACAAGAATGGCCCCGCTACCAGCAGGCCTGTTCAGTACCTCGGTGGGTTTACTTGTACTTCCTGATACTTCCTTTTTATTATATTACTCGAAAGATTTAGAATTATGTATACTGCTCATTGACAGTTTTAGAGTATAAGGAAGGAAGGTGGTACGAGAGTGTTTTAGAGTTATTAGGAACATAATTAATTGTTTGCAATTATCCCAAGGGTGACATCATCCACATTCAACTTAAATCTCAGCTATTCAATGTATAATGGAACATCTCATATAATGACTAAGAGGTCCCTCTAGTTAATCCTATTAGGGTTCTCATACAAGTTCATTGAGGTTTTGCAAGGGCGGTCCACCACAAGAGGTTTTCATCAATACCTCCAAGATAAAATTGGATAAGAACTTGTTGAATCAACTAAGTTAGTATTATACATAACGGTGTCACCACTTTTCAATGGATATTTCAATTAGCAATCACTTTTTCAAAATGATGAGGTAATAAGACAAGTGCACTCATTATCATATAGAGCTAAATGTGAAAATATCTTCTTTAAAGGATAGCAGGGATGATCCATTTAGGGTTGAGTGTAGAAATGTAGGAGGAAGATGCACATGAGAATAAAAATAATTCAACACAAGACTTAAATCATCCTTGATAGAAAGAACATGAAGAGATTATCCCATACCTCCAATTACCTAAAGTGAAAAAAATGTTAAGCACGTGACAAAGATCATATCATTTTGACATCAGTACCAGATAAGTAATGGAGTAGGTTTCTGCAGTAGCGGAACATGAAAATGAAAATAATTAACAGGGGGTAGAAACAGAGTGACGATATGTATACGAGGGCTTGTATAATTTCATGGTAGGTAGTGTGCAACAATTGAGAGTAACCATATGTTTACTGCATAATTAGTCTAATTTCTTTAGTAAAACGAAAAATGTTGAATTTATATGTCCTAGTACTTAAATAGAGCAGCAAAACTTGAAGCTATCATTAGAGCTACCAACACCTTATTACCAATACCATATCACCTCAATACCAGATGAGCACAGGGTTATGACCAGTACCAGAATAGCGCATAAATGTTGTTCAGTACCGGATGAGTGCAGACCTAGTGCTTTTGCAACTTTTGTAGGTTGCACCTTGTAGAATTAGTTGGTGTTTTATGGTGTTCTGGAAGAGGACTTGTGATTTGATTCAACTGAAAACCATGTAGATGGAACAAATACCAACACTAGATGCAGGAAATCTGAGTTTGCATCAAAATAATGCAAAGGAATTTGGTGACTGGGTTGCAATCTCTATGACAAGAGGGTATTATGTAATTGGATGACCATATGTTGAGATTTAGAACCCTCCTCTTTTGGAACCATGCTGATCACTTCTCCTGTTGGCACTTCCTTTTTATTAGAAGATGAACCTAACTACTATTGTTTCAGCAACCACTCCCCCATGCTTGAGGTTTTGCATGGCCTCATGCAAACAATGTGAGATGCTAAAAAATTGTTGCTCAAAGGGTTGCGAACAACTGCTAAAAAACAAACCAATAGAACCAATTAAAGCTAGATTTTTATATGCTTACAAACATAAAATTTAGGAAAAATGTCAAAATTTGAATATTAGCTATGAATAAAATAGTTTGAAATTAACATTCAGTTTCAACTACTATTAAAAATATCACTTGATTAATCATCCTTGTGAAATAGCGGTCTTAAAATAGATAGGTAAAGATAAAGCACGAATGCATCATTTTTTAACAACTTAAGGAAAAAGAAGAATTTTGAAGAAATAGGTCATGAAACACTCCCTTAAGTGTTATCTTCCGTTGACAAGGATGCCTTCTCCACTTTTGAAACCCTTCCAGTATTATGTGTGCATTCAGAGGATCAAGAGATTCCCTTCTCATAAGATTCCAAACAAAATCATCATAACTTTTAGAAAAACAAATCTACTATAGGAATGAAAGATCCTAAACTGATTTCTTTTTTAACTTTTGACATTCCCATTTATGAAAAGTATGAAAGATAGGTTGCATTGTACTTATGTGCAACATTTATTTATTTATTTACCTATCGATCCGAATTATTTTCAGCACGAAATGAGATCAGAGATATAATAAATAAATGCACAAAGATATCGTAGATATTCAATAATATAACATAAATATACCAGAGATGCAACCATAAACACAGATATACAGTAATACATGATTTCTATTAATGAAATAAATGTACAGAGACTGTAAAATACAGAGTGAAAGACTCGATAGAATGGTGGCAACTTATCTCTGAGAAGAGATGTGACGACTACTCACATTCGCAAGAAGATGATTACAATGAGGCTCTGAAGGCCTTTTTACAATAAACAAGAATGCCAAAAGTCCTAGACATCCAAAAACCTAACCCTAGGAGATGAAGCACCAAAAGTCATGTGGGCCCCGTTTGGGTAAGTTAGTACATCAACTTCCTGAGGTCGTAACTTTTGCATACGATCTCCGTTTTAGGCATATGATAGCTCGTTGGAAATGTATCATAGAGGAGATTCATTTTGGGGGCTCAATCATGCCTTTTTCTATAATTGAGAACCTCTATCTCGAAAAACCTTCATTTGGGCCCTCAAAATGGCCCTGGAAGTTAAAAACTGCTAAAAATAGTAAATTGTCAAATTTGCCAAAAAACTATTTTGAGCCAAATGAAAAATGTGGGTGGCCACCGATATCCACCTGGATCAATCCTCCATCCTTAGGAAGCAATGGTATCCATTGCGTTGAGTTCCCAGAGGAGAGGGAAAAGCGTTTGTTGAATCTACATCTTAGTGAGCTGCTTGCCTTGTTGGAGACGTCACCCTGCTCAGTTTGTGGAAGTTTGTCACAAACCTGTTGAGACTGAGGTTGTTCAAAAAGTTGGGCTACATGATAGGACAGTGTGTAGAAGGAATATTTGTGCTTTGCTGCAACCTTGTCGACCTGCTTCTGTTGGATAGAAGGTGCTTGGGGCGAAGCTATAGTGGTTGTAGTGTCCTTTTGTTACCCTTTTGAATATATTGTGAAGAAGCTGAATTTTGCAGTATGAGATACTACCTTGCAACACTTTTTAGGTGGAAAAGTAGTCGAAACTACCTCTGGTATTCTGTAGAGATGACCCCCCAGAGAAACAATGACACTGCGAGGTCGAGACTCATAAACAGTGTGGCGCTTCCACATATATGGTTGGCCCAAGAGAACATCATAGACATCTAGTGGGGCAACATCACATAATGCCTCATCCTTGAAGGGTTGGATGCCATATGAAAATCGACATTGTTGGCTGACACGAAGATCTCATCCTTGGCGAAGCCACCCGATGGTGTATGGATGTGGGTGTGGTGTTGTCGACAATCCTAACTGTTTGACGACCTCTGTTGAGATGAGGTTCTTCTGGCTTCCGCTATCAACAATAAAATGCAGTGGGGTCCCCTTCACCCACATCTGTGAATGAAAAATGTGCTCCCCCTCTTCATGATCTGTTGGTTCTTCTGTTTGAATTGCTGCGGTCACGACAATAGCAGTGGGGTCTACGTCAATGATCTTTCCTTTACCAGTATTTTCAGAATCAAATTCTGAATCAGGGTTCGGCTCCTTGTCTTTGATCTCGGCCACCAACAACTGTTTTGAGCGACATTCATCAGTGTTGTGCCAGGGGATTTTGTGGAAATCGCACCATTTTCTGGTGTCCTTCTTTGTCTTCTCATGACCCTTATTTTCATGTGGCTTGGACTGGTTTTCGGGAGACTGTTTGTTAGGGACATCTTTGTCATACTTTGGTTGTTGCAGATTTGCAGAACCAAAATCCTGTTTGTTCTGGTGCCTAAATTTCTACTAGATTTTAACAACATATCGATAGGCAACACCGAGTGATGAGATGTCCAGAAAGTCCATTTCAGTTTGGATGTATCTGTGTAGAGCCCCACGATATTTCAGAACCAAATGTCATTCAGAGTCTTTGACACCCAGCTTGGTGTGCAAGGTATCGAAGGTATTGGTGAACTTTGGAACTACTTGGCCCCTCTCTTTCTGCCGTGTGGTCCATCTCATGTACTGGTCCTCATAGTTGTCAATAGGATAATATTTTTCCTTTACCACATCCACAAAAAAATCCCAAGTGGGATCAACCCCATATATTTCAAACTCCTCTATGGAACTCTGCTCCCAATAAGTTTCACACCAATGTTTGACATGGGGGAGATCTTTAAGGAGTCTGAAGTTGATCTTTTCTTTGTCGAAAAATTTGTGAACAAAGAAATAACCTTCTAGCAGATTTAACCATTTGTCTAGGGCTTCTGCATCTATTTGTCCTTCAAATACAGGAATATAAAAATTAACTTGTACCTTGAAAGGAAAGGTGCCTCCAAATTGGTCGCTTGATGAAGATGCTCCTGTTGCTATCGGCAGGCGTTGAAGGATGTGGGAAAAATTCTCCATCATTTCATCCCTATGTCTCGTGAGAGATTGCTCAAGCAACAGACTGATAGGATCGTCTGCTCTGTCGTTTTTCTTTTCTTCCGCCATTGAGGGTTTCTTAGCTGTGCAAGAGTGACTTTCCTCAAGAGAGACAATATCAAGGCCCAACTTTCTATACTCAAACCTCATCGGGGACATGCACTGAAAAAAAATGACCAAGAATAGCCTGCTCTAATACCACTGATCCGGATTATTTTCGGCATGAAATGAGATCGGAGATATAATAAAGAAATGCACAGAGATATCAAATATATTCAATAATATAACATAAATATATCATAGATGTAACCATAAACACATATATACAGTAATACATGATTTCTATTAATGAAATAAATGTACAGAGACTATAAAATACAGAGTGAAAGACTCGATAGAATGGTGGCAGCTTATCTCTAAGAAGAGATGTGACGTCTACTCGCATTCACAAGAAGATGATTACAATGAGGCTCTGAAGGCCTTTTTACAATAAACAGGAATTCCAAAAGTCCTATACATCCAAAAACCTAACCCTAGGAGATGAAGCGCCAAAAGTCATGTGGGCCCCGTTTGGGTAAGTTAACACATCAACTTCCCGGGGTCGTAACTTTTGCATACGATCTCCGTTTTAGGCGTATGATAGATCGATGGAAAGGTATCATCGAGGAGATTCATTATGGGGGCTCAATATGCCTTCGGCTATCTTTTAGAACCTCTATCTCAAAAAACCTTCATTTGGGCCCTCAAAATGGCCCCAGAAGTTAAAAACTGCTAAAAATAGTAAATTGTCAAATTTGCCAGAAAACTGTTTTGAGCCAGTCGAAAAAGGTGGGTGGCCACCGATATCCACCTGCATCACCTATCCTACTCTAATTGAACAAAATAAAATGTCCTTCAAGTATAAGAATACTTCTAGTGAATCCATGTGCGTAATAGGGTTAGAAATATATCCATGCTCGGGTTTAAAATATAACTTTTAATGCATACGAGAGTATGAAAGACCAGCTGCTTCGATGGTGAGATCAAGAAATAATGAAAAATAAAAGAGTGGTATAACCTAATAACTAATTGAAACCATATTTCAATAGGATCAATATATTCGTGTTTCTCTTCTTTGTTTAGGTCACACGCCATGTCCTCCTTTTCCATGCTATGAAGATTATCTTCTTCAAGATGACTGGTCTTTGGAGTACATACAGGATTTGCTGAGAGGCATGATAAGAACTCCTCAATCTTAGGTTCCCATGGTTTCTCTCCGTCAAATAATATCCATGATTCTTTAGTCTCCTCAACAAATTGACATGAGGAATCCTACAAGACTTCTAAATCTTCTTGTCGAGAGACAACTAAATTCTTGACTGCTGTCAAGATATGATCTTCCTGAGAGGTGGATATCCTAGTTGCTGCTAGAATGTGGAAAAGTTCTTGGAGGAACATTATTCAATCTCTTGATCATCCTTGAATTACTCTAGTTGGTTAATGATCCCTGTCTCACAACACAACTTAGTACTCGAGGGTTCTTACATCACCCCAAACATGATTTATCATAAAATATTTGAATCTTAAAACTAAGAAGTTCAAACTATTTGCAATAAAACACACCAAAATTGAACTCCTTGCATTACTGGGATCTTGTTGTCACCAGGTTATCTGTTCGCACAAGTTAGCCCATCATGAAAACACAATTTTTCATAAAGGAAGTAAAAACACATTTGCATTAAAAGAAGAGAGGACAACCTAACTTTTGAGCAACCCCACCAAAGTTGATGTGTGCGCTCTTCCTGCACGTCTTACCATCTTCTCTCCTCCCTTATTTCATCCATAAAACCAATCCAAAACCATTAAAGCAATCTAATCCAAGTACTACCTATTACCATTTACAACTCCCCGACAATGGCGCCAAAATGTTGGTGCAATTATTTGCATAATATATTACCAAACATAAGTTATCAACCAAGATTAGTAATCAGTAGAGTTGATGCACTATATGTGTCGATAACAGATAGGTTCCTATGTCTGTTTAGTATAGCTTAGATAACAAAATCATCAATAACAAAATACTCGGTTTTCAAAGATAACACTCTTCACACAATTCGGAAATTCGAAATCAAAACTTGCAATCATGTACTCAAAAGCTTTTGCTCAGATAATTCCTTGTCCATTTACAATCTCATGAAGTGGAAAGATGGACTTTGAATCTGTTATCTGTAGCTAATGTCCTTAACAACAACTAACAAGCAAATCTGGGCACACTTCAACGATAACAAAAGATAAAGCTCATATTAAAACACTCAAGCAAACACTCAATTGAAAAGGCTCTTGCTCACATAACATATCTATTCATTATAGGCTCATGAAAATAAGATATGAAATCAGATCTTGTTCCCTGTAGCAATTGAAAATGATAATCAATAATTCACTCTTAAACAAAAAGCAATCATAACTCTGTTCACTCCAATCAAACTCGTGTAGTATAGAAAATTATCAATATAATTGAGAGGCTTCATTAAATGGTGCATGAAGGTGAGAGATGAAGTTTAATCTCATTTCCTATAACAACTTACTTTAAACTTGCAAGAAATTCTTATCTAATTCTGCACACACTTCAAAATCAATTGATGCATCACAAACATAAATTTAATACAATCTTACAATCTTGCAATTCTAGAAAATTACTTTATTTCTACACAGGAAACCTAAGTATTAATGAAATGTTCCATTTGATGGCTTATGTAATGTGAATGATGGACTCTCAACTATTCCTATGGTGCCACACTTTGCAATCAATTCTAATAGTGAAATCAGAAATGAAATCAAAACAACAAGTACAGAAAAATAGAAATCTATACTAATAATCTACAATGAGCTTACCAAGCTGGATCGGTGGCCCTTGTCGATGCCAACATGGAATATTTTAGATAAGAAAATGCTAAATTCTAAGAGACACACAGGATCCTTGAATTCAAACTCCCATTGATCTTCAACAAATGAATTTACAAAAAGAGTTGGTTCAGAAATCCAATTTTTAGCATACTAATTCTTCTCCCTTTTTGTCTTAGCCATCACTCAATTTATATGATTTTTACATTACAAATTTGGATCTATACAATCCATACAAATAAAAACCATTTTACATAAATGGAGTTCAAGTACAACCACTTATCTAATCAAGGAAATGTATTTCCCACGAATCTGGGCATGATCCTAGAATTTTTGGAAAATTGGAAATAATTTAGGATGAATCGTTCCCCCTGATATGGAGGTCGATATGTGTGCAATCGTGGGATTTTGTCTCACACTTATGAATGAACACACCTCTCCAGACAAAACCCATGTCCCCAAATTTTGATATTCATCGTCATATGTCTGAAAATTGAGAATAAAATCTAGTACCAGAATGTTGGTACTGAAATCCTGTAGGTAGTTGTTTAGTACCGGAATACACACAATCACACTGGTACCAGAATAGCACATGATGGTACCAGAATAGCACAGGGCAGTACCGAATCAATGTTATGTGGTTTTGTTGGTACCGGATCAATGCTTCTTAAGATCAAATGATTAGGATCATGTAAAATCAACTATTTTAATCGAATTAACTCAAGAAAATCAAACAAAACATGCCTTAACCATAAGTTACCTCTCTATGCACATGAACAAGGTCATTAAGTGTATCTATGTAGGTGACGATCAAGTTTATACTCATAACATAGGTAAAATAGGCTCGGATAGGGGGTAATAGAGGGTATTAGAAGTGTCAAAATGGAGACTCAACACTTCCACACATATCTTGGGATTCTTGTGGCTACTGTCAGATGCAACCCTCTATTCAAGGACTAAAATTTGAAGGGGAAATCTAGTGCATCCTTCTATTAGTTTTCAATTGAATCTTGCTTATTCCAAACACCAAATCTGCCATCAGTTATAACTACTTCAACCACCAATCCTGCTAATATTAATTGATCACGTGGATCTATGTAGATCTAAGTATGTTGGTAGGTGTGTATTCACATATTGAAATTATAGGTTGGATTGTTGAGAAATCTTTCTGTTTTCTTCATTAAAACTTCTCAGTTCCACCTCACCAATCCAATTCACCAATTCCTACTTGTGATATCATGGCTAGTACTCAAGGCATTTTCCTTCTCGGTCATTTGTTTGATGTTTTCTATTAATCAACAACACAATTACATGATTCATAATCGTATTACATGGAGTATCAGCATAATTATAGTTATGGGGGGGAACCGGGTATTACATTTAACCAATATACAATACCACACATATGTTCAAACATATATGCATGCACATTTTACTACATATTATCCCTCAATATGTTCACTATTGCATACATATGCTAGCATATGTTTTTTTGCATTTCAATAGAATTCCTATGCTTTACTCGTTTATAGATAATAACTTTATTTATCGAGAGAAATATAAACAACATAGCAAGAGATCAGTTTAAGGAATTCTCCCTTGCAATTTCTTGATATAGCATGGAACTCCACAACATAGTTGATCTACTCAATGGACTCATTGTGATTCACACAACATATCATTAGCTATCATATTCTTACCCAAGTAGAAATACTTAGTTTGTACACATAAGGTATACTTACTACTTCAAAATTATACAACTCAACACTACAAACAAAAGAGAGTTTAAGCCAAAAGAAGCTTCCTCATTTCCATATATGTATTTCTAGCCACATGGATCATTTATTGTTGCAACCATTTATTGGTATATTGCAATGATTTGATGCATTGAGATGCCACTACACTCTAACCATGTTTCAGAATTACTAATCCATTTTCTTTGAGCAATTACATCCAATTCCAACTTCATCTTTCCTCATCAAGGATTTTTCTTAAACACTTACCATGAATTCCTCTACAAAATTTTTATCCCATACCCATAATATCTCTAGTGTTGCAACATGAGTTATAATATATTGGCCCATAAAAATATTAGGATATAAATTGATCTAATAACATTGTGTCACATACCCATTTCCCTATGTCACCACATTCAAGGAGGAGGGACACTTTTTGAAACTTTTTCCACTAACTTAACCTTTCCAGACTTAGGTGTCCACTTCTCTGCTAAAAAATGCCTTGGTGTTATAGCTCTATTTTCCACCCTAGACACACATGGAAAACCTACTAATGTTTTCATGATAACACACACCCTCCTACCTTGGATTTCACAGAATTTGAGGGAGGTCATAGCCTTCTTTCATAATAAGGTGTGACCAGTTGCGTGCTACACCACTAGAAAGATGTGATCGGTCGTGAGCTACACCACAAGAATCTTGTGATTTCCCCTATAAAATTATAGATTTATATAGTTGCGAGGATATTAGCACTGGGTGAGTTGTTTATCTCATGATATGAGCTTCTGAACTCACTAGACTCTAAGTTCACTAATTTCTAGATATCTAGAAGCATCCCCTAGCCTCCTCCCTCAATCTATATAAGGAAGGAATTCCAAGGGTGGAAAAGAGGAAGAATTCATAATAGGCTTATGGTGTAGAGTTTCATAGTAGCTTCAACAAGTCTTCAGCCTTTAGATCTAAGTTTTCCTTTCTTGTGGGGGTCAAGGAGGAGTTGGAGAAAATATCTAGGAGATGCATCAGTTAATACTCAAGGTAAACCTTGGTTGATGCATCATTTTATCCACTTGTCAATACATATCATTTTATTTAGTTATGGAAGATAGTAAATGGTAGATTTGTTCTTTCCTTGAGTAGTTCAAGTTAGATCTAAACTAGATTTGGCATTCTTATTTCTTGAAGAGGCTTGGGATCAATGTTTGTTTTCGTATTGTGTGTAGCAATCATATTGCAAGATATGGAGATAGATATTTGGAGCTGTATCAACTAGAAATACACAAGGACAACTGCCAAGAATCATATTTGAACCAACCTACCTCCTTCTCATATCATAATTAGGATCAAATATAGTAGATCTAGTGCAATAATTTGTTGTTATCTATCCTATAGTTTTTCTCGAATCATAAGAAAATATGAGGGAGTTCTCACCTGTTCACAAGGGGGATTTATCCATAACAGAACTAGCAACTCCACTGAGGAAGGATCTTTGATTCTTCCTTAGTTTTGGAATTTCCTTTGTTCTTTAGGTCTCTAAAAAAATCATGTAGTTTGGTCACCCTCCTCATCACTTACTAGGTGGTTAAATTCCTCAGATCTATCAAGTATGGGCCAAATCTTGGATTTTTTCCTAGTTTTCCTACACGATCACCATGGCCTTTGAAAATTAGAGAAACTAGTCATGTGTTGTTGCACTAGTAGGTCATGACCAACTCCCTACTAGTCGCATCTTTCACTATTGTCAGGTTGTGACCACCTCATGTAGGTTGTTTTTGTGGGTTTCTAATTTGTTTTCCTCTTATATCTATGTTTAGGCTAGGTTTGTGAGTCTATCACTGATCTATTGATATTGATTTGATCCCTGGTTAATCCTCTTGTTTTTTTTTTTAGTTTCCAAGTGAATTGGTGGTGTTGGGTGATTTTTTTATCTTGCTTACTTGCTTGAGTTTGTTTTCTAGCGAGCAGTGACCTAGGTAGCACCTGTAGTAGGTATTTTCAAATATTGTAGTGTACAGTGTGATCCCTTTACATTCAGGTTATGTGTGATTGGAAACTTTGCATTTCTTTATTTTTTCATTTTTCTTCCCTTATAGACATTGGGGTGTGCATTTTTGCATCACTACCAATATCATACAACCCTTAACTTTTTGTTTTTATACTTTGATTTGCATTTCATTTTATTTCTTAGACTAAGAAGGATTTTTCATCTCATAAGCGTGATAGGGTAGAGCACTTGAGTGTCTTTTTTGAAGATTGAATTGGTGTATTTAATTTTTGAGGATTTTTTTCAATCTGCTTTGGTTGTCTTGAATGGTTAATGTGAAAGGTGTGAGGATGTTTTTTTGGGTATAAAAAAAATGAAATTGAAAAGTATCCTTCATTTCATTTCGATAACGTTCACCAAAAGAAAATTTGTGTTCTTTGCATACATGCTTTTATCTTATTTTGGATTGGAAAGTGTCATAAAAACAACACTAAAATTTTCATTCTTCTACCCTTGAGTAATCAACAGAATAAAAAGAGAAGTACTTAATTTAAAATTAAATAGACTCTTTTATTTATAGCAAACCAACATTAGACTAGGATTTAGGGCCATGGTGCAAGGTTGGAGAGTAAATTCTCAAGGTAGTAAAACCAAAACTAGGAGTCACTAATGAGTGTTAAAATCCATTAGTAGCAAAGTGCGTTCATCGAGAAATATCCTATAACACACGATTCAAGCATGAGGTCACACTAGAGAAAGTGGGGTGATATCCCCTCTCCACTTTTTCTCATGTCTATTGGACTACTTTGTGTATAGGGGTTTTATAAGTGTCATGTCTCTTTGTGAGGTATTTCTTGTTGAATATTTGGGCTTAATTTCCCTTCCCATACATGTATTGGTCCTAGCTCATGATTGTTCTTCCCAATCACTAATTGTGAAATGGTGTCCATAGTGACCTTTCCTAGGAAATCTACATAGGTGACTACAAATGGGAAGTACATGAATTACATGAGTGTAACATCCCTACTATAATCCCTAGGTTAAATTAATGCATAATGTAGATATAAATGTGGTTATGGCCAAATCATGTAAATTTAAAATGTATTTTTTGAATTGTAAATATAATATAATACCAGTTGCTAGGATATGGACAGATATGAGGGTTGACTAATCCAAAAGAGAAGGGGAATGCCTAGAGAGAGTCTAATATGGGTCCAAAGGGGAAATAATTTATGTGTATTAATTCGAACCCACATTTCTAAATTTCATTATCATTGGGGAAACCTTCTATTTTTTGGTTGAGTGTATGAGAGCCCAATCATTGAATATCTATCATTGGGTGGGTGTGATATTCACATCCCATAGTTATTGGAGAGCATGTGGATGATGTACAATCAATATTATGCAGAGTGAGTAGTCAACTATTTTGGGAAAGGAGGGGGAATTTCTATGGGATCTGGAACAACAAGGATGGGCATATTCAAGAGGATGTCAGAGCGATTTTGGAGAGTTTTGGGGTTGGAATTTGAAGAACCAGGTTTTCAGGCCTGAAAAGTGGACTCTTGGGTGAGTTGCATTGTATTAGAAAGTGTTTGTTGTTGTTTTTTCTGGTAATTTGTTTCCTAGTAATAAGTTCCCTTGAGTTCCTAGATGAGAGATTCCTATCTACATGTGCTAGAGAGACCCTGATAAATGAATGGGATGCCTGGTGGACTGAGAGAAGTGAAAGGGTGCATTACTTGGGTTGGGCATGTCAAGAGGAAGAGAAATAGAGGAAATTTGGCATAATTGTAGGAGAGAACCAATGGGTTTTATGATACTGGGTTGTGACACTAGTACATATTGTAAAAAATCCGATGTTCTATTTGCGACATTATGGACAAAATTGTCCATATTGTCGCAAAATAGAGGAAATTAAAAAAAAAAATCATCTTGCCCGATAACGTCGGTCTTGCCACATTGGTGTCTCTCTTGCCACGTTGACGTCTCTCTTTCCACGTTGTCATCTCTCTTGCCACATTTTCCACCTAGTTGTCTCTATTGCCACATTTATGACATAAACGTCTCTCTTGCCACGTTTGTGAAGATTGTTGCCACAATTGCGACGTCGTGGAAACTAGGTTTTCCCCCTCCAATGGCCACCTTAGTATGTTGACCAAGTCAAAATACTAACAGTCACTTAGGTTTATATAACGTTAGAATTTGCGACGTGATAAAATCTATAAATATGTTGCATTTGACGGATGTTGCGACAAGTTTTCTATAATAACGATGCTTCAAAAAGGGTTTGCGAGTCTTCTCGGTGAACAAAAAACAGGTATTTGTTTCAATATAAGTCTGTGGGGAAGAATGTCAGAAAACATTAGAGCTGGGAAAAGAATTAAAGAGGGTCAAAAGGGTGACGGTAAATGTTATTGAGTGAGTCTGTCCACCTCCAATTCCTTCTCCCTCAGAGCCTCGTAATACATCTCGCCAATCCCCAACAGGTAGTCCCTGTACGTCAACAACCGCTGGTAGTCAACCCTCATCATAGACACTCTCTCTCTAACAGTATGAAAGTCATCTATGGAAAATCCCCCATCTGAACTACCATGTGCCAATGATGCCCTCCATCAGTAATCTGCCACCAATGCATGTGTCATTAATCATAAATATAGAAATGGACATACCTCCACCAGATGCATGATGAATAACACAAGTGATGTAGGCACTTTTCCTCACCGTCACCCACGTACTAGATGTCAATCACCCTATAAATGACCCAAGTCCAATCTTCAGGCAGACCCAACAACCATCTTGTTTCCCGCACCACCTTTCGCACGAATGGAAAACCTCCACTGTCAACAAATAAAACACAATACATCACATCGGCTTCATGGAGCCAACAACAAAATGGGACTTGAAAAATGAAAACCACAAGAAATCACATCATCCACAAAGGATCTCAATGAATCAAAGCCAACCTATATATACTAGATCCTGCAACCATCTGAAGAGCCCACAACACAACTTATGTGTTACCAAGAATTTTCTTAAGGAATATAAATGCAAATCCCTGTAAGGGAGCCACAACGATCGCCCAAACTCCACGAAAAGTGGAGAAGAGTGCTCTTTCAAAGCACCTCCCAATATGAGTTTTCACTACACTTACCACCCATGTGCTACCGAGTGACATGATAACAAGCCAAGAACCGACCAACCCTGCAAATGGCCCCGGGCAAATCTTTGAGTGGACCCGGTAGGAAGCTCCTTTTTATCACCACATCACCCATGGTCCTCATTTCCTCCTCCATGTTTCCTTGTTCCTCCTAGGGATAAACCCTAAGACACTTGGATTGTGAGAAAAAAGACTAGGAAACATGTGGAAACACATGGATTATGATTCAATTTAAAAAATGAATATATACACGAAATTATATATAAAGTTATTGTAGTTTCATAGGGAAAACATGGAATGACATATTAATGAGGGAAGAGAGTAGCATACATACATGCTATAATGGTAAGTGAACTATGAATACATGAATTAGATGAGAATTATGGTAGAGTGTTAAAGTTTTCATGTTTTAGGAGGTAGTGTGATATATCTAGGGAGTTTACAACCAACCCCCATTTTTCCTCAACCAATACATTTGACCAAAAATTGATGTCCAAGCATGAATCTACCTCAAAATCACTATAATTGACTGATTTACACCCTATTACATCATTACCACATCAAAAAGTAACATTTTACTTCATAGATGTCGAATTTGGCAAAAACTTGTTGAAAAAACCAATTCCGAGACCTAGGCTATTATTGACCTAAGGAGAAGTTAATATTGACCTAGGTTGTTATTAATTTTAATAAGGAGAAGGAACACATCAAATTCTGCTGCTTCCCCAGTCCCTTTACAAGTGTAAAATAAAAAAATTATTAAAACTTGGAAATTATGAAGTGTTTAATGCACTCCCTAATTTTGCTTTTGTTGTCATCTTGTGTCTGTTGCATGCCTTGTATTTTTATGCCGAAGGCGTTCTTTTAGGGGAGTTCTCTCTTGTGTTTTCATCATCTGTCCACATCCTATTAAAGCCTGCCACATATTATTGTCAATGTTACCCGTTTTTCCATGCATCGACTTATTGAGATGATAAGAAAGAAGGAAGCTTCCTCCACCGACGTGCTCTACTAGACCTTCCACCTTTTCAAAGAATTTGACAGGGAAATGTCTAATGAGGGTTTTGTATACGTATCTAATACTGGTCCAACAAGTTCAATGCCTGCTAAGAATTGTGTAGGGCTCTTGAGATAGAATACTGGTTACAATTACCATTTGATAGCTTGTTGGGGATTGAGTTTACCTGGTTCCAGAGTCTATAGATCCGGACTCCCAGTTGTGTTACTTTTCACAACTGCAAAGGTGGTTGGATGCCGAGCATATCTTTATTTGCTTCTCTATTGGGATGAGAGGATTTCAGTGCTTAGGTTGAACTTGGAAACTAAACAAGCCCGCCTCATATATTTATTGAATACCACTTTTTCCAGTGGTTGTTCCCAACACATTATCAGCAGATGATATCCCACCCTACCTATGCAGGTTGGTTGCAATGGTGGTTCACCAAATTGCTCTTCTCATATTGTGGGGTAGGTTTCTACTCCTGGATGGTTCTAAGATGGTTAATAACCCCTCTCTGTCAGTGCTGATCGATTTTCCTAGGGTGCTCTCTGGCTCCGTCTATGTATGTGTTCACAACGGATGCTCTTCGATATTGTGGGGCAGGTTCGATGCATCCTACTCCTGAATGGTTGGCTCAAAGTTGATGACACGTAATATGATTGTGCCTTACTATGAGGAATGAAATGTTTCTAATGTTTATACAATGCTTGTGTGAGATTAATATGATGTTTTGGTTTTCTCTGTGACATATGTT
>ML809842.1:198807-225711 GCA_009831015.1 Picea engelmannii | reverse complement strand
AGTGATAACCAAAATCATTAACACCATATCCAATAAAGGTACACTTCTTGGATTTTGCCTCAATCTTTGTTCTATTTTCTTTATCAATATGGACAAATGCTTCACAACCGAAAGTTTTCAAAAAAGAATAGTTTACCTTTTTTTTTCTGTCCATTCCTCCTCTGGAATTCTACCATCCAAAGAGCTTGAAGGTCCTCTGTTTATTAAGTAAACAGTATCATCTATAGCATCTGCCCAGAACTGTAAGGGCAAACCGGCATGCAATCTCATACTCCTTGCACGCTCCATGATTGTCCTGTTCATCCTTTCTGACACACCATTTTCTTGTGGTGTTCTTGGAAATGTCTTCTCTCTACGAATCCCATGGTATGAATAGTAATCATCAAACTCCTAGATGCAATATTCACCTCCATTATCTGATCTGAGACACTTCAAAAAATTTCCTGTCTCATTCTCAACTAAAGCTTTCTATTTCTTAAAAGTATCAAAAACATCAGATTTTTGTCGAATGCAATAAACCCAAGTTTTTCTAGTTGCATCATCAATAAAAGTAACATAATAATGACAACCACCAAGAGATGATACCTGAGCTGGTCCCCATACATATGTATGCACAAGCTCTAACCTTTCATTCTTCTTTTCTTTTTTGACTCTAAGAAATCAGACTCTCTTTTGTTTTCCATAAACACAATGCTCACAGAAGTCCAAATCAATTTGTTTAAGATCTGGCAGCAAATTTCTTTTGTGAAGGATATGCATACCCTTCTCACTCATGTGTCCCAACCTATGATGCAATAGTGTTGTATCCACTCTTGTAGAAGCCAAAGATATAGAAGAGTCAGTATTACCAGTACATAAATACAATGTACCTACATTCTCTCCTTTTGCTATCACCAATGATCCTTTGATGACCTTCCACGTCTTATTTGTAAATATGGATATACAACCTTCACTTTCCAACTGCCCTATTGAAATTAATTTTTTCCTTAAATCTGTAACATGTCTTACCTCTTTCAACAACGATTGGTTTCCATTGCATTGCTTTATTTTTACCTTTCCCATTCCAACAATTTTACATGGTGCATCATCACCCAAATGAACCTATCCAAAATCACCTTGAACATAATCTAGAAAATGTTTCCTATGGGGTGTGGCATGAAGTGAAGCCCCTGAATCTACTACCCAAGACTCAAAAATATTATCTACAAAAAGAATCAAAGCATCTTGTAACACATCACCTGTTACATTCGCTTCCTGATTTCTCTCCTGTTGTCCATCTCTTTGTTTCTTTGGAGCTCTATAGTCTTTCTTCAGATATCCTTTCTTCCCACAATTCCAGCACTCTATATTTCCAAGTCTGGATTTGGATCTTCCCTTCCTAGAATTTCCGCGGTTCCCTGATCCCTTTCCTCTATCCTTTTGTCTTCCCCTGTTCTCCATGTTCAACGCATTACCTGATGTCTCACCAGTGCTTTTTTGTCGCAGTTCCTCACAAGGATAACACCAACAACATCATCAAATTTTAAAGTATTTGAACTAGAGACAGAGTTACTTACATCCATGACCAAGATGTTCCAGCTTTCTGGCAATGAGCATAAGATTAGAAGAGCCCTGACCTCATCATCAAAGTCCACTTTTATAGAACTTAGTTGATTAGTAACCATATTGAATTCATTTAAATGATCTGCACCAGACCCACCTTCTGACATCTTCATATTAAATAATCTCTTCATTAGAAATACCTTATTGGACGCCGAGGGTTTTTCATACAATTTGGCCAATGCATCCATCAAACCCTTCATTGTCTTTTCTTTGGAAATATTGAAAGCCATCGACGCTGCCAAGCTCAGCCGTATCGTTCCTAGAGCCTTTTTGTCAAGAATCTCCCATTCTTTGTCCTTCATGGTCGTTTTCTTCTTTGCTACTCCACCCAATGGTAGGAATAGATCCTTCTGATATAAATAATCTTCCATCTGCATCTTCCATAACTGGTAGTTTTGGCCATTAAATTTCTCGACCCTAAACTTTCCATCTTCCGACATTGCTCCCACTCGAACCAGGAACCCTCTTTTCCTGTGAGTTACCTTTCGCTCTGATACCAGTTGTTAGAAAAATAGGACTGCGGAGCAATAAAATAAAACAAATGCGGAAACAAAACACAGAAGATACACAATACAAGAGAGACACAGATTTATGTCTTTCACCCAGTGTGGAATACATCCACCATAGAAATTTCCAGGTCCTTCCTTTATTATTATCCAGCAAATGAAGGGATACAACCTACAACAAAACCCGTTGTAACTTCCTCTTCTTTCTCTCACAGTCTCCTCTCTCAGAATACAATATTCACCATCAAAACATAGCCGCAATACATTTCCCTCATAAAAGAGGGTTGCCTTCTAGGGCAAAAAACCCTAACATAATTTTTACCGTTAGATCTGCGAGCTTATAGTGAACGGTCTAGATTTACAATGAAATTACAATATACTTTTACAAGGCAATTTTTCCTTCGGGGGCTTCGCCCCCGAACCCCCGCTGGGGGCCCGCTTGCCCCCGGACCCCGCAAAGGGGATACCCCCCCTATGCACTCCCCCACATGGAAGAGTGTACATACTTCTAGGGTGAAAATACTTCATGGGGTATAAACATGGCTGAAATCAAGGACCTCTGAATCAGGAAGATAATCAGGCTCCACAACCATCAATATAAACGCCCCTCCCCTACCTCCATGGAAACTTTGCTTCCTACCAATCTCCCTTTTACCGTCGACACTCCCTCGGCCTCTATTGATTCCTCTTCTGAAGATAACAGAGTATATTACCACCTTAGGAGCAGATCAATGATCAAAGAGGATCCCTTGGAGAGTGGTTCTCCCATGAGCTCGGGTAGGGGACTGGGGTCACTACCTCAAACACAATTGGTGGGAAAAATTAGGGGTCGTAAATCACATTTATATCTGGCACAAGATCGGGCCAGAATTGATCTGGCTTCAGGCAGATAATATTCGATTGAATGGGTGCTTAGAGCAAAGCCACCCCAGGATGGAGTTACCTCATGAAAATCCTCTCCTTCAACTGTCGGGAGTTGGCGAACCCCAATAAAAAATTGTCCTTACGAAGATTGGTTGAACAGTGCTCACCAGATGTCATTCTACTACAGGAAACTCTAGGGGAAAACTTAGCAGTGGTTAATATCTTGGAATCCTTACTCCTAGTTGGATGTTCACAATGGTAGATGCTCGAGAACGCTCAAAAAGTAATCCTCTCAAAAACACATCTTGGGGGAATAGTTCGGCTTTCTTGAAGGTGGACAAATTCATGAGGCGATCGGAGTAGAAAAAGAAGGTATACACAACATCAAACTAAAGAAGATGAGAGAAGCAGTGATAAAACTAGATCTATCCAAATCCTTAGACAGGGTGAACTGGTTATACATCAGAATGCTTCTGATACATCTAGGCTTTGGACTGTATTTTGTCAACTGGATAATGGCATGCTTAAACTCGGTCTCCTTTTCCATTTTACTCAATGGTTCAGCCACAGAATGTTTTCAAGCAGAGAGGGGAATTCAAAAAGGTTTCCCACTATCTCCCCTACTCTTTCTACTTGTAGCAGAAAGCATAAGCCATTTTTTGACTGAGGCAAAGGTGGGAGGACGTTTCCCTGGTATCAAAATCTCAAATGGGCTGGCCATTACCCATCTACTGTTTGTGTATGACATACTAATATTTTGTGATGGATCAAAGAGGGATGCAAACATATTAACGGAGGGGCTCACAATCTTCAAATTAGCAATGAGTATGATCATAATTATAGGAAGAATTACTTCAGGCAGAAATCAACAATTAACCATCTTCAGCCCCTCTAGTTGTCACTAGTTCCTTTCCTGGAGTTGTTTGTTTGCTTCATAGGTATTGATATTGATATTATATTTTTTTTTAAATACCTACAAAATCGTCGCAATTGCGACGTATTTCACTCTCTTCACGTCGCTCTTGCCATTTCTGAGACGTCTCTCTTTCCACCTCCAATATTGTCGCTCCCATAGCAACCACGTCGGAGCTAGTAACTCTAGGACGTCACTCTTTCCACCTACAGGATGTCTCTCTTGCCACATTCAAGAGTGTCTCTCCCATAGAAACCACGTCAAAGATGGTAACTCCAGGACGTCGTTCTTGCCACATCCAAGAGTGTCGCTCCCATAGCAACCACGTCGGAGCTGATACCTCATCCCGTCAGTCTTGCCACCTTCACAACGTCTCTCTTGCCACCTCTGAAACGTCTCTCTTGCCACCTTTAAAACATCTCTCTTGCCACCTTCAGAACGTCTCTCTTGCCACCTTTGAAACATCTCTCTTGCCACGTCTAAAACATCTCTCTTGCCACATCCACGACATCAGTATTGCCACGACCTAGACGTCGGTCTTACGACGTCTATATGGGGGTTGGACAATCCAATTCATGATGACACGTGGCATCATATAACGTCGCAATACAGATGAAAAATTTTTCATCGGAAAAGAGACGTCCTATGAAATGACGTTTGAGGGGGTCGGATGTTTGTCGGTCTTCTGACAATATAAAGTGGCAATTACATCGAACGCGACGTCAAAATTTGACCCAAATGCACTAGTCTGAGGGGACTGTGAGAGGCACCCTTCTTTTGTGGATTCCTATCCCCATCTCGGGGCTGAATTGTTTTGAGATTTGGAATAGAGGGTCTAAGTTTGGGTGGAACCTCCTTCCCAAGGAGTTGGTTGCACAAATTCTCTTTTAAAGATAAGTGTTTATCTATTTTTTTGAGTTATTTATGAGTTCATGGATGTGAATTTACTTTGTGAATGGGAATGGTTTTATATGTTTTTATAGATGTTTTATCAGTTGCATACATTATTGTTTAGAATGTTTTAGTTTCATATGATTATGGGAATCAGAAATTAGTTGAAATTGTGCTTAAAATGTAGTTGGTAAGATACAATATTTTTTTAGCAAAAGAAAATTCTGGTCTTATGTGTTTTTCTGCAAGTACTGTTCCTTGGTTAAGATGGGGGACATTACAGAATGGTACCAAAGCTCAAGGCTCAACACTGAGTTTGTATGGGACATAATCCAACACTAATTGAGAATAATCATGGTTATATATTTCATCATGTGGTGAATTTGGGGGAAGAATGGTGAATAGAAGTGAAAATCCCCAAATTTTGGGCAGATTTCAAGTTTAAGCACTTCAGAGAAGTCGAAGAAGAGAACTTGTAGCATCGAATTGCAGGTTGTAGATTCAATTTTTTCCTAGAGGGTTGAAATCCCATAAGTTTCATAGAGGTCATGAATTTTACTAATCAACGTCCCACATTAATTCGACCTACAGAATCATTGGTCAAGATTCAACCATAGAAGATCGAATCAAGGCATTCCTGAAAGGCCTTTAGGAAGAAGGTTTTGGAAAGGTTAGAGTTGGGTAGGAGGTTGATCCTGAAGGGAGAAGTCTGGTGGTGTAAGTCGAATGAACAAGGACTCTTCATCATATTGAGGGTCAATCCTAGTCATTCATCGGAAGTCAAGTTTCAGAAAATTCCTGAAGTAGGGTGCGAGTTGAATTCTAAAGAAGAGAATCCTAATTGTAGAAGCCAAAAAGATCAACATTCATCGAATAAATAGGGGTCATTCTCAACCTTAAAATATCATGGATATTTTATTTCAAAAAAGTATTTTTGGGGGGGTCTCATTCAAAAGGAAGGTTCTGATCGATGAGCCTACCAAAGTGAGCTCGATAGGCTATCGGAGCTCGGAGTTTGAAAAGTTAGAGGAACATGGAAAGTTGTGTTTTCGATGAAGGTTTATGATGGGAGGAGTCTAATATTGCATCATACTATGAGTTTCGAGAAGATTCATATACCCAAAAATTGAAGCCTCCGATTAAATGGGTTTGAAAGTGTTTTGGACCGCAATTTTCGAAGGGATCTGCGCATCCAGCCACTTGGGGTTTCTAATTGGAAGATTCTGAAGACGAGTTCCAACAAGCTTGTGAAGGACAAGAAAGAGATTGGAAAGGCCAAGAATATTAACGATTGCGGTTAAATCCAAATTTGAGAGCATACTATTACAGCAGTAAATTAGTGAATTTTTCCATGAAAATTTCCAGATTTTGAAGGTCTTTGGCTTGCGATGCATTTTTTAGGGCCTAAACAACATTTTTATAAAATAAAACTTGTATGAAAATTTGTGTACTTCTAGGACACACATTTTGTTCTTTTAAAATGATAGAGCTTGGAGAGAGATTTCTAGAAAGATAAATTGTTTGCCAAATGGAGCTTGTATGAGGGAGTTACAACCAGAACAATCAAGGGTAAAATTTAATGCCAAATTTCTTTTAGAGGGAATAACTACTAGATCATGAGTCAGTTTGGGGCCCAGGGGCAGTCTATCAAAATCTCATGGACTATAGAATTCATCCATGGAGAAAAATTTGAGTTCTGGGTACTTAAAAATGTGTTGGGAGAGAAATAGGACACATGTAGCATGCAGGGTTGAAAAAGGGAAAATGGTCAAAACGTCTTAAGACCATAAATTTATGCTCGGAACTCAGAATTGTGAAAATAAATAGTCGATGGAAAGGTGTTGAGGAGGAGAATCCATTTATTAACCCAGAAAAGTATTTTAAGTAGAAAAGTTTGCAATCAACTCAAAAGAAGATGATTAGTGGCATTCAAGGGAAGAAAAATTTATAATTTCTTTTCCAAATTGTGTATGTATTTATTTTCATCTAACAAAAATTATTTGCATGCACATTTTCTGTATAATTAGAGATTCATAGAATTACTTTATTTTATTTATGAGAACCATTGCAATGGAATATTCCTAAGGATCCTATAGTCATGAGGAAGATATCATAGGTTTGCATGTCAGCATGGGTAATGTTGAGACTAAATCAAATGGAATAAGAGATAGGAAAGAGATTGTAACTATGTGAATCCTACATAGATAAGTACAAAACTATAGAGTTGTTAATGAAAATATTATGAAGGCTCAGGAAGAGATACTTCATAGCTTGAGCATGTTGTATAAGAAATCCAATAAGGACTTTGGCACAAATCCTGAAGCTATTTCTAGACAAGTGACAGCATCCAAATCCCATAGCAGAAGGGATGGGAATGAGAATGATAGGAAATCAAGGAGTAGGAGCAGGCACCATCATTCCCCGGAGAAATCCACTAGGAGAGATCATGTTATTTCAGGGCCAGGGAGCATCCCAAGTGTGTCCCATGTCAAGAGGTAGAGGAGAAGGTCTAACTGAGACATATTGCACAATGAAATCATGAAGATAAAGCCACCTAATTTAAATGGTGAGCATAGAAAGGGAGAAGAGGATGAGGCCTAGCTGTTGGAAATGAAGAAATATTTCCAGTTGCATGATTACCCCTCCTAGGTAAAAGAAAGAATTTCAACCTACCATGTGTAGGGAAAGGTAGCCATGTGATGGGATCAACTTAATCAATCCAAGCATATTAATGAGAAAAGAGGCTCATGGAGATAGTTCAAAGGATATTTCCAAAAGAAATATTTGTCTGATCATTACTATGAGAGGAAGATGAAAGAATTAGTTGAACTCAAGTTGGGAAGCATGACAATGGATGACTATTAGAAGAGGTTCTTTGAATTGTTTAAGTATGTTGACTTCATAAAGGATGAAAAGGTCAAAATCCAAAGGTTTTTGAGTGGGTTACCCTCCTTCTATAGTGACAAGATACATTTCAATAACCCCAATATTTTGGAGGAGACCATAAGGAGAGAAAGGAATATCTATGAGCAGAGAAAAGGAAGGCCAGTATTTAAAAAGACTTGGAATGACAAGCTGAAAGGAAAGAGGGAGAAAAGGTAGAAAGGTTTTAAGACACCCTTTTTAAAGATCAAATCTCAAGAAAATTAGCAAGGTCGGTAATCCCAAAATGAACACAAGAAATAAGTTCTTTTTAGAAAAGGCCAAGGCCACAGCTTGTACAATGTTGGGGATGTGAGGGTAATCACTTGTATAAAGACTTCACTCACAAAGGAGAAAGAATGAGGACTATCCACAACATTCAAGAGGCTAAAAGAGTGGGATATATGGGAGGAAGAATGACAAGGATTTATGCAGCCTTCGACAACAAGAAAGCAAAATAACATTCCCCCATGATTGAAGTGGAAGGTAATATTGATAACCATCCCATAGAAATTTTAATTCATTATGGATCTAGTCATAGTTACATAAACTCTAGCGTTATTGAAACATTTCACTTACAAAAGAGTAAGCATAATAAATATTGGTTAGTTCAGCAAGCCACGGGGGCTAAGAGAATGATCAATGAGTTGGTTAAAGATTATTTGATAATCATGAATGGACTCAACACAAAGGTATATGTAAACATTATACCTTTGGGTTCATACGAATTTCTAATTGTCATGGATTGGTTGGAAAAACGCCATGCTTTCCTAGACTATTACAACAAGACAATAACTTGTCTTGATGAGAAAGGGAAACAAGCAAATATTTAAGACATTCTGAGAGTTGTAGTTGTTAGATTCATTTCATCCATGCAGTTGAAAATTAATTTCGGGAAAGGATGTAAGATTTTTTCATCCCATATGGAAGAGCAGCTGGAAATAAAGTGGCAATTCTTGAAAATTATTCGGTCTTAAAATATTTTGACAATTTTTTTGAGGAAATTCCAGGATCTCCACCAAAGAGAGACATTGATTTCTCTATTGATTTGGTGTTGAGTGTTTCCTCGGTGTTCAATATGCATTACAGAATGGGCACACTAGAATTGAAAGAGTTGCAAATGTAGCTAGAAAAACTTTTGAAGAAGGGGTATATATGCCCAAGTGTGTCACCTTGGGGATCCCCAGTTCTTTTTGTGAAGAAGAAAGATGGAACCTAAAGGCTATGTATTGATTTCATACAATTGAATAAGGTCCCTTTAAAGAACAAATATCCTCTTCCAAGGATTGATTATTTATTTGATCAACTGAAAGGTGCAAGAATATTTTCCAAGATTGAATTGAGATCAAGTTATCATCAAGTGAGGATAAATGATGCAGGAGCATCACTCTACCTCAGCACGCACCAGTAGATTAGCATGAGTGGTGTGCATTCAAGGAAGGGAGAGGCATCACCCTCTCATTTTTCCTTCAAGAATCTAAAGCGTGATCAAGGAAATTAATGTTGACAGGTTGGAAGAACCAAGTTGTGCCTTCGCACAAGCTGGAGATAAGGTCGCCATTAAGTGGTTGATGGTAGGAGGTATCTGCATCCGATTTAGATCATATTTCCATCATTGTAATATTCCCATTAGATATGCATTTTGAATGGTGATTAGACACCACTAGCTTAGCTTGGAGGGAAGCTCGCCAAGCCCCTCTTGTATAAACTCTTGTATTATTGCCAGTAGAGATAGATGGAGGATATGCATAAGAAGTAGTCGTAGGAGGGTTGATAGCTGAGACTCAGTTGTAGTTTGGACTCATACATTGTAATGGACATTCCACCATTAATAGAAAAGAACAGATTTTCTTGTTTGCCAATTTCTGTGTAATGGATGTTTTGTTGTGAATGTCATTTGTATGCATTTGAGTTGTAGATGTATGTTAGAAATCGTTTACGGGGATAGAGATATAATATTCTATCTATAAGTGTGTTGGATTAAGTCTGGTTCTCAAGGCTAAGTGTAAGTAGTGCACGACAGAGGGTGGAAACTATGTGAGCCGACGCAAGGAGTGCATGTCTGAAGTCATTTGAGTCAGAAGAGAAGCTTCTAGGAGGGCATACCAGGATAATTCACAGAATCGGAGGGAAATTTCAAGTTGGTTGATTACCTTGGAAATAAATACTGTGTAGGAGGAATCAGATTTCAGAGTTACTGAATACTCTATAACACTCTTCCAGGAGGGCATAGAGAAAGTACGAGAGTGTACAAGAGAAACACATTCTGAAGTGTTGGAATCCTTAAGAGAACCTCAAGGTTATTGAGCACTCTGAGGAAGGAACGATTTGCAAGAGTGCATCGACAAAGGAAAGCATATGCCTTAAGACGTGTGGAAGGGATCAGGGAGAAGCTATTGAAAAGCTTAGCTGAGTGAAAGGAGTGCGCCAAGGATAATGTAAGTTCATCTTACAAGATCAGGAGGAAGGGTGTTGAGTTGTCAGGAGGGCATGATAAATTCCATTGAAGGATGCAGATTAACTGAGAACCTTGAAGGTTTCAAGTCAAGTAAAGTCGCAGAATAATTTGCGCAAGAATCTGCAATGAGTGCAGAAGAAGTTCGAGAACAATCTAAGTCTCGAGAATAAATTGCACTAAGTGTGCAATAAGGTCGAAGACTTTCCAAAGTCTCGAAGACTATGAAATCGTCTGTCGTCTGGAGGAGATATGTGGTAGAAGATAGGGAGATTCGGGAATTGGAGCTCCGAGAGGTTTTCCAAGAGAAAACAGAGATCTTCGTGAAGTCATGAAGAGAGGCTTGAATCCATACCGTTGGATCTGGAAGGGACACGTGGAAGCCATCCGCAGACTAGGATGAATAACACTTTGGAATATATCGGAGGAGGATATCGAGAGACTCCCGAAGACTAGAGTCCAAAGAGATCAAAGTCATCGATCGAAATGAGCGATGAGGACCATTGATCCTCAAGCATTTGAGTTCGTCGATTCGTAGTTCAGGAACATAAGAGTTGGTTGTTGTGGAAAGAGATGAATCCCAAAGCCCAAAATGCTTTGTGTTATTGAACCTCAGGACACAGCTTGAGGTCTTGTGATAGAAAGGGCCTGGCATGGAGATCTAAGTGTCTCTACCAAATTTCTTCGAAGGGACAAGAAAATATTTGTGGGGGTTGAGAGGACCCTCACTTTGGAGGAAGAAGGACCTATGATTGAGTTTATTAGGTTCCAGAAGGGAACCGAAGAGTCAATCCAAATAAAGTGTTTAAGAATGATCCTAGACCAGGAGGTCGAGCAGCCCCGAAGGAGAGAAGGGGGTGGGGTCTGCGCCATAGTGGTATCAGAGCGCAGAATTGATTTTTGTAGGTAAGGGAGACATAGTGTGATACTCTGTGGAAATTGTTGCAAGGTGTGCAACAGATGGTAAATAGACATGTGGGTTGTAGGTGATACAAGATGGTTATTGGAGGTACTAAGTGTGGTCGAAAAGAATTCTTCCTGCAGAAAAGAAAAGTGGAGATGGACAAGGAGCTCAGTGAAATCCGAGCAAAGATAGAGAAGTTAGCATTCAATATGCAGTAGGAAGAAAAGGTGCGTTGGAGATACGAGTGGCATTTGAAAAGAACAGCTAAGTGGCATGTTTGAAATTTGTTAGCCTGAAGGCAACAATAGATGTTAGAAATGTGGTTGAGATATGTCGAAAACCTCAATGGCGAGGGAAATAGATCCGACAGAGGCCTCATAGGTTGCTAGGTGGGAAATGAGAAGGGGTCTATTGATCTCATAAGCTGCCAGGAGGGCAGAGGAGACATCCTAAATTGCCAAGTGGACAAGGGAGAAGAAATGAGCTCAGCTGAGAGTTCACGTCAGTAGGGGGTGTTGATAGATGGAGAAGAGGAGGAAGGAATGACTCATCCATATGAAGGTTCATGTGGAGTTGCAAGCCACGTGAATGAATATGATGAAAAGTTGGAAACTTTTATCACGAGAGAGAAGGATCAGAGGATCATTCTGGTCATTGGAGGAGTCAAGATATTCCTGCGAAGCATTGTAGGAGAGGCTAGCACAGATGTTGAAAATGAAAAAGAAGGACAACAAGTTGAGACTGTCATGAAGGAGGAGGAACATATACTGAAGTCTTTCCCAACAGAGGAGGAGCACCGAGTTGAGTTACTCACTTAGTGGGAGATGGATTTAAAGGCACTGGAGGATTGGTTGGAAATTCCAGAACCAGGAGGTGGTTTCCAAGGGATATCCATTCCAAAGGAGACTTACAAGCCCGAGTTGCAGCTGGAGGGAGATGGAAGGGAACCAGTCGAAGAACTGACAGGGATTAGTCTGTCAGAAGAGGTGGTTGAACAACATCTTAGAGAGAAGACTGTGGAATTGGAGTCTGCAGCAGAGTGTCCAGTCGGTGTCACAAGGGATGAAAGTAACATGGGATATTGGGATGACCTACCCATGGAGCAGCATGAAGAGTTGTAGTTGAGAAGACTGCACAATCCAAACCAATCGATGTAGAAGTTGGAAGAAGTTGTAGAGGAGATACAGAAGTTGATTTTGAGGTCGGCATAAGAACCGGTCAGCGAGGAGAAGATGGAAAGAGGAGAATATGAATGAACAGTAGGGAATATGAAGATGCAGCAGTAGTAGAAAAGTAGAGGAGCGGAAGGACAGCTCGAGGAGAAATTTTTGGATCCAAGAGGATTTCAACAGAGATGGGAAGTTCATGAGAAAGAGCTCATGAATTTTTGTAGTTGTGGAGTATGATGCAGGAGCATCGCTCTACCTCATCACGCGCTAGCAGATTAGCATGAGTGGTGTGCATTCAAGGAAGGGAGAGGTTTCACGCTCTCATTTTTCCTTCAAGAATATAAAGTGTGATAAAGGTAATTAATGTTGATTGATTGGAAGATCCAAGTTGTGCCTCCGCACAAGCTAGAGATAAGGTCACCATTAAGTGTTTGATGGTAGGAGGGATCTGCATCCGATTTAGATCAAATTTCCATCATTGTAATCTGCCCATTAGATAGGCATTTTGAATGGTGATTAGACACCACTATCTTAGCTTGGAGGGAAGCTCGTCGAGACCCTCTTGTAAACAATCTTGTATTATTTCTAGTAGAGATAGATGGAAGATATTCATAAGAAGTAGTCATAGGAAGGTTGAGAGTCAAGACTTAGTTGTAGTCCGGACTCATACATTGTAATGGACATTCCACCATTAATAGAAAAGAGAATATTTTCTTGTTTGCCAATTTTTGTGTAATGGATGTTTTGTTGTGAATTTCATTCGTATGCATTTGAGCTATAGATGTATGTTAGAAATCGTCTGCAGGGATAGAAATACAATCTTGTAGCTATAAGTGTGTTGGATTAAGTCTGGTTATCAAGGCTAATTGCAAGGAGTGAACAACAAAGGGTGGAAAATATCTAAGGCGAAGCAAGGAGTGTGTGTTTGAACTCATTCGAGTCAGAAGAGAAGCTGCCAGGAGGGAACACTAGGATAATTCACAGACTCGAAGGGAAATTTCAAGGTGGTTGAGTACCTTGGAAAGAAATATTGTGTAGGAGGAAGAACAGTTCATAGTTACTGAATACTCTATAACACTCTGCCAGAAGGGCATAGAGAAAGTACGAGAGAATACAAGAGAAACACATTCTAAAGTGTTGGAATAGTTAAGAGAACCCCAGGGTTACTGAACACTCTAAGGAAGGAAGGCTTTGCAAGAGTTCATAGACAAAGGAAAGGATATGTCGTAAGACGTGTGGAAGGGCTTAGGGAGAAGCCGTCGAAAATGTTAGCCGAGCACAAGGAGTGCAACAAGGATATTGTAAGTTCATCTTACAAGCTCAGGAGGAAGGGCATTGAGTTGCCAGGAGGGCACAAGAAATTCCATTGAAGGATGCAGAGGAACTGGGAACCTTGAAGGTTTCAAGCTGAGTAAAGTCACAGAAGAATTTGTGCAAGACTCTGCAAGGAGTGCAGAAGATGTTCGAGAATAGTCTAAGTATCGAGAAGAAATTGTGCTAAGTATGCAAGAAGTTCAAGGACTTTCCAAAGTCCTGAAGATCATGAAATCATCCATCGTTGGGAGGAGAGGGTTGGAAGAATATCGGGAGATCAGAGAGTTGGAGCTCTGGGAGGTTTTCTAAGATCAAATAGAGATCTTCGTGAAGTCGCGAAGAGCGGTTTGAATCCAGACCATTGGATCTAGAAGGGATGTGTGGAAGCCATCTGCAGACTCAGAGGAATAGCACTATGGAAGATATCGGAGAAGGATATTGAGAGATTCGTGAAGGCCGGAGTCCAAAGATATTGCAGTCATCGATTCGGAGTTTGGGAATGTAATATTTGGTTGTCATGGAAATATCTGAAGCCCGAAGCCTGAAGCGCTTTGTGTGATTGAACCTCGAGACACAGCTCAAGGTCCCATGATAGAAAGTGCCTCGCACGGAGATCTAAGTGTCGTCACCAACTTTCTTTAAAGGGATAAGAAAAGAGTTGTGGGGGTTGAAAGGCCCTGCACTTTGGAGGAAGAAGGACCTGTGATTGATTTTATCGGGTTCCAGCAGGGTACCAAAGAGTCAATCTGACTCAGGTTTTTAAGAACGATCCTAGACCAGGAGGTCAAGAAGCCCAGAAGGATAAAAGGGGGTGGGGTCTACATAAATAAAAGAAGAATATATCAGCAAAAAAACATTCAAGACAAGGTATGGGCATTATGAATTCATGGTAGTTCCATTTGGACTATCAAATTCCCTAGATTTTTTTATGTGTCTAATGAATGGAGTGTTCATGGAGTACCTGGAGAATTTCGTAATTGTATTCTTAGATGATATTCTCATCTACTCTAAGTCTAAAGAGGATGATGAGGAGAATATAAGAATGGTGCTAAAGGTTTTAAGGGAGCATAAATTTTATTCCCAACTAAGTGCATATTTTATCAAAAGAATATCCATTACTTGGGGTATATTATTTCAGCAGATGGGATAGTAGTCAATCCCGAGAAGATAGAGGCCATTAGAGGATTGCCAGCACCAAGAAATGTGACGAATGTAAGGTTATTTATGGGTCTTTTGGTTTTTTAATGAATATTCATAAAGGGGTTTTCAAATATTGCAAGCCCAATCACTTCTTTGCAAAACAAGGGAGTGAAGTTTGAATGGAAACCAATTTAATGTGAAGAGAGTTTCCAATAGTTAAAATATATTTTGACAAGTGCACCCATATTAAATATTGCAGATCCAGGTGAGGACTTTGTAGTGTGCACAGATTCATGCAAGGAAGGGCTCTGTGGTGTCCTCAGTAAAAAATATCATGTGGTATGCTTTAAGTCCCGAAAATTAAAAGAGCATGAGAAAAATTATGCTACTCATGATCTAGAGTTAGTAGCAATTGTACATGCATTAAAAATGTGGAGACATTACCTCATGGAGAAGAGGTTTGAGCTAAGAATAAATCACTATAGTATGAAACATTTATTTGGACAACCAACATTAAATTCCAGGAAAACTAGGCGGCTGGAATTTCTTAGTGAGTGTGACTTTGAAATTAAACATGTAAAGGGAAAAGAAAACCAGGTGGCTAATGCACTCAAAAGAAGAGCTCATGAAGTGCATATTTTATCCATAAGCATGTATAGGATAGATTTAAAAGATAAAATTCTAGAAGCTACAAATTCAGATCAGCTTTATTTGCAAATAAAAGAAAGCTTATAGCAAATCAATTTACAACAGAAATTTAGAAATTATGAATTGAAAGAGGTATTTGCCAAATTACATAGAGCTGAAAAATATAGTGCTGAAAGAAATGCACAATGTTCCATATGTTGGGCACCTAGGATATTAAAAATACATTACAGTTGTAAGGAGCCAAAAATTTTTATCGGGAATGAAGAAAGAAGTGGTTGATTACATAGCCCGATGTCTAGAGTGGAAAAAGTTGAAAACATAGCACAAACATACAACATGATTTCTATAGCCATTGCTCATTCCATAATGCAAGTGGGAAGTGGTTAAAGTATATTTTATTGTGAATTTTCCCATAACAGTGACACGACATGACTCCATCATGGTGGGGGTGGACAAATTGACTAAGGTAATGAATTTTATTCATGTGAAGACAACACACAAGGAAGAAAACATTACAGAGATTTACATGAAGGAAGTTGCTAGGTTACATGGAGTTCCTAAGGAAATAGTTTCATATAGGGATTCCAAGTTTACATCAAAATTCTAGCAAGGTTTCTTCAAAGGATTTGGGACAAATCTGAATCTTAGTACGATGTATCACCCAGAGGTATATGGGAAAATGGAGAGGACCAATAGGATAATTGAAGACATGCTTACATTAATGCATGTGATGGACCAACCATAAAAATGGGAAGATTATATCCACTTAGTGAAGTTTGCTTATAATAATGGGTATCAAACCTCACTAAAAATGAGTCCATTTGAAGCTTTGTATGGAAGGAAGTGTAACACACCAGTGAGTTTGGATAACCAAACACACAGAGCCATCATTGGTCCAGATTCCTTAAATAAAATGGAAGAGAAGATGGAAGGGATCAGGTAGAATTTTAAGGCTTCCCAATATAGGAAAAAAAATTATGCAGACGAGAACATAATTTTTAGATATTTTAAAGTGGGGGAACATGTTTTCCTAAAAGTTAAAGAAAAAGTAAGTTTGATAAGACTAGGTTGTTGCATGAAGTTGGAAGCAAGATATTGTGGGCCTTTTGAAATATTAGAAAAGATAGGTCTAGTTTCATACATGCTATCATTTCCTTCATCCATGATATTACATAATTTTTTTCATGAATCGTTATTAAGGAAATGTGTGCCTAACCCTAACCACATAATTGATTGGAATGTGATCCAGGTGGAAAACGAAGGGGATTTCTGGGTGGAACCAATACGTATCCTCGACTGGAAATTCGAAGTGCTCCAGAACAAATCCATAGGGTTGGTAAAGGTTCAATGGGTATACTACGGTCCTAAAGATGCAACATGGGAGCATGAAGAAAAAATGTGGGAAGAATACCTACAATTTGTTGTCAATTTTGAAGAAAATAGAAGCTGAAAAATATAAGACTCCATTTTTGAACAGCTAGAGTCATGGAACCTCATCTCATAAATTATTGGTCAACACTAATAACCTTGATAATAAAAAAATGGTGCATCCCGATGGATTGAATGCAGTGAAGGGGGAACATTCCTTGGGTCGGCAGTTTGAGAATAATGAGAGATTTGGTTTGGACTGTTGTTGGAGGGTAAAATTTTGAAAAAAAATATTTTTATTTTCCAAACATTGTAATGTAAATTTTTATATGTTTTCGACATGGTGTTGTGAATGGAGGACGATACATGATTGTAGGGAAAGGGAAATGTAACATCCCTACTATAATCCTGAGGTTAAATCAATACATAATGTAGATATAAATGTGGCTATGGCTAAACAATCTAAATGTGAAATGTGTTTTATGAATTGTATATATAATATAATACGAATTGTTGGGATATGGATAGAGATGGGGGTTGACTAATCCATAAGAGAGGGGGAATGCCTAGAGAGATTCCAAGAGGTGTCCAAAGGGGAAATAATTTATGGGTGTTAATTCAAACCCACATTTCTAAATTTTATTATCATTGGGGAAACCTTATATTTTCTGGTTGAGTGTATGAGAACCTAATCATTGAATATGTATCATAGGGTGGGTGTGAGAGTCACATCCCATAGTTATTGGAGAGCATGGGGTTCAAGTATAATCAACATTGGGAAGAGTGAGCAGACAAATATCTTGGGAAAGGAGAGGAAATCTGTATGGGTGGTAACATAAAGTTTTAGACATTTGGTTTTTACATGAGCAACAAGAAAAAATAGGGAAGAAGAACTTGAGAGATGGAACAATAAGGCTAGGTGAATTTTGGAGCATACTGAAGCGATTTTGGAGCATCTTGGGGATAGAAATTGAAGAGTCAAGGTATCAGGCCTAAAAAGTGAACTCCTAGGTGAGTTGCACTATATTAGCAAGTGTTTGTTGTTCTTTTTTCTAGTAGTTTTTTCCTAGCAGTAAATTATCTTCAGTTCCTAGTTGAGAGATTCCTACCTACCTATGTTAGAGAGATCCTGATAAATAAATGGGACGCTCGATGAAAAAAGAGTAGTGAAGGGGTACATTCCTTGGGTTTGGCAGGCCAAGTGTGTTGACGATTAAAATCTCAACGATGAATTATGCCTGCAAAGGATTGCTAAAGCGTTATTATTTAATTATGAAAATAATATAATACTACTAGGTGGGACCCCCTTGTAGACTAGAGGATAAAGGATATACATGTTACGCTCATATTTTGTTGATGTTACGATGTTGCATACACAGTCCTGCATTTTTTTTACGCAATCTTGGTTCCATTGATGTTATAAATGGGTGTTTAATGCATTCTAGATAAATGTTGTTGATATTTACTTATGGTATAGGGAAGTCCTATAGTCATGAGGATCATGATGCTCATAGGTTCTATGCTATGTTATGTTATAACCTTGATTACTAATTCATATATTGATTACTTATCCACATATGATTATGCAAAGGTGTTACACATTATTTTGGTCACTCTGATGATGACCCTACAGACATGTGTTTAGGCTTCCAAAACAATCTTTCACATGAGGAAAATGGTTAAGTTCTTCCCCTACAAGGCACATTTTTAGAATGATGCCATAGGCTGACAGTGTTACACAGTACGGAAATCCTTGATTTCTGCAGGCTGCTCTATGCCTGGCCCGTGGGATTTCCACATGCTTCTATATAGGCAGGGTGAGGCGACATTTGAAGCTAAGAAAAGGAAGAAGTTTCACGAAGTTTCTAGAAGGAGAATCTTCTAGAATGTGAGGTGGCGTTCGTATGGTTGTGATCCTACTAGATTCTATAATTTGGTGGGATCATCCTCATCCTAGTAACCACTTCACCTTCTCCTATATAATAATGGATTTATCATGGAAAAGGTTTAGCAAGGTCAAGCAAGATTGAGCAAAGAATTGATGGAAGAATAGGTTGAAGACTGTGTGTAGAATCCTAATACAATTGACGCTTGAGGCCTCCATTTGTCCATCAAGCTTTGTGGACTATCTTCATGAAAATTCGGAGCAAGTGTATGTGTGTGTTGGAACAAAGGACCACCGAAAGGGAACTTGCAACATCAAGGCAATTTGGTTGTATCTTCCACTTTTACTTAATATGATACAGCAGCATGTTTCTTTCCCATAAAATCATTAGCATTTTATTACATGACTCCTTGATCACATGTTTAGGTTTCCATTGAATCTACAATTATTTATTTGACTTTGGTTGGTTTGTGTCATTGCAGATTTGATCTCACAAGAGCACTGGAGCGAAGCAGGGACAACAGAGATATAATGAAGTGATATATAAAGGTATGTCATACATTCCTTCTTTGGTAGTAAATTCAATGATTGTGACTTAGGGAAAGCGTCATGTCCTATCTTGTTTTGTTCTAGATCTAGGTGGATTTAGGGAGATTAGTTTATGTCCGCATTTATCGATTTATCCAATAACAAAATTGGCAACTCCACTGGGAAAGGATGACTTGATTGTGGTTTTTTCTTGGCCATTTGATTTTGACCTATTCTTTTTACTTGAAATCAGTCTCTGAGTCTGTGGGAGATCCATTCAGACTCTCTCGTTTTAAAATTCCATGTAGGTTCTTTACCCTCTTTTCAAATTTTCTTGATTTACAAACACTTCTGCACTGTACCCTATACATTGCCTACATAAAAATTTGATTTCCGCACCATGGTTGTTTACTTCAGTGTGGGATTTTTGCACCCTATCTCTTTCTAGCCTACAAAAACTCTCCATTTCCACACTGTGCTATGCTACTAGCCTGCGATGACGTTTGTGAAATTTTTTGAGTTGGGTCTTAGCCTCTGTTGATGCCCAGTTTTCCATTAGTCAACTAGGGTCGATTTTTAATGCCATTTCTTGACTTTTTTCTGACTGTTTGACTCGTTGTTGATTGGTTTCGAATATCGAACACCTCTCTTTTACTCTTTTTCCAATTTTTCATTTTTGATTTTTATCGACAAGGGTATAATATCTGACCTAGTGTCTGACTGCTTGTTCGATTACAAGTTTTTGATTGGATTTGAATTTTTTGGATTGATTACATGTTCTGGATTGCTTGATGACTGGGAAATCATTTTTTCATTCACATTTGAAGAAACACTTTCTTGTCATTATTTATTTTTATCTTCATTGAAAGATCGATTTGGGTCCTTCTTTAGTGTTTTATTTTCATTGATCGCTCATCCTTTCTTAATTCCATCCTTGTTTTGGTTTTCGAAAGGAAAATTAAAGTCTTTCAGTCTTTTAGGTAATAATTTATACAGAAAATATTAGCATTCAAAAAATTGAAAGAGAACAAATAGAGAAATTACATTGTTCATAATTGTCTGGTATTGCATTCAAAGGAAAGGAATTGTACGTCATAGTTCTCATTGTTCCAGAAAGATACCTTATCCCTGTTGTACATAGAATTCATCAAACAAAAGTTTGCATCATTCATTTCTATTTGCATATTATTGGGTCTAGGTCTTACACGGCATTGGATTCATTTCCATCTACCTCTTGAGTAACAACAGCCTCTAAAAAACATTGCGAAATTTAAAACTCAATTAATAACTTTTATTTTCTAGGGATCTTTTACACCAACATTAGCTAGGCTAGACCTTTGGAATAGGAAGTGAGACGCACTATCGAAAGCACAAAACACATAGTAGTATCTTGTGATAGAGAGTGTTCAAATCCATTTGCAATGTTTTGTCCTGGGAAGCCCTTCTCACACAAGGGTCAAACCTAAGGTTGCATTGAGATAGGCAGAGTTACTCACCCTGCTTTGTTGGTCTCGGTGTAGATATTGTACGTATTACGGGGGTCGCTTGAAGGTATACCCAAAATGATGAGTGGAATCCTTTCAAGTTGATTTCGGGCTCGATACCCTGCCCTTGCGTGTGGATCGGACTGTCGATTGTTTCCCCAGGCATCATTGTTGTTTGTGGTAACTTTAGTAGCCTATCTTCTTAAGGTCTTACACAAGGTGACTGTGGAGGGGCAAGTCTTCACGATACCTAGAATCAACATTGGCCAGACTCACTTGGGCTCCTTGGAGGGTATACCCATGATTATGTGTGGGAGCTTGCACCAGGGTGTAAGTCCGTTAAGCAGGTCGTCAACGTAACTTTTCCACCCTAGCCCAGCCCCTTCTTGTCTCAATTTCGGGACATTGGATTTCATCACCAACTAGTGACCTCTGAATAAGAAGGTGTGTTTGACTGGTTTGAAATCTAGATTTTATTAGCAAGTGTTGTTTGTTTTCATAGTTGGCCATAGATTTTTTCCGTAGAATTTTCAATTCCGCCAACATAGACCCTCCCCGTCGTTCGCGCATGGTACAGGGACTTCCCCCAGAAAATATGGAAGATTCTACCCCTATACCCCCTCATGCATCAGAGGGCTCTCCTCAACAGAGTGAGGTCCATAATACCACCACCCTACAATAGGAAGGTTCCACGTCTTTGGAAAGTTTCCAAGTTATTTTCGATTCTATGGAAGCTTCCTGCATCCCTCCTGGATACGAAAGATGTTTTCTCCGAATGAATTCAGTCGAGGAACTTGTTGTTGTTACTTTTTGAATGCTAACCAGACCTTTTGGACCCGACGATCCCTTCTGGACTACTCACATAGTTAGAATCCCACCTTGCACAGTGCGATACCTTTATGGCTCATGGGTAGGAGCAGATATACCTGTCGTCCCTGAGCTACCTGAAATGTCTGCTACCCTCTCGATACCCCTAGATCATTTTTCTAATACAACTGCCTATCTCTTTGTTGGTTTAGACACCCAGTCAGTTGATCCTAGTTCAACCATCCCTCTCTAGATGGCCCACTCTACCATGGTCCCTCATGCTACGACTATTCTCGTTGGGAATATAGTGGTTAACCATGATCCCATTGGTACACCATGTTCATCTATACCTACCCCTTCACTCCCCCTTGGGTATCATGATTTGAACCCTTCTACTACCATCCATACCCAATTTCCATCCAGAGTTCCACTTGGGCATAATACCTCAGCTAGTTATGTTCCCACACCTTCCCAGGTCCTCTCCGGAGGGTTTTATCCACCTCTTCATGGCGGGATCTGGCCCTAGTGGATCCAATCCGATTGGAAGCACTCATCACCTACTCACTTCCGATTACCAGATTCCCACTGGAGGGAAATCTTATGCCGGGGGGAAACCTCAATTTGGGGGTCAAACTCAAATTGGGGCACCACCTCCATATGGAGGACAGTCTCAGGTTGGAACTTACAATTCACAATCTGGACCAAACACATCAAACTTGTTAGCTCACCTTTGGAACCTTCATGTTCAAGGAAACATGTAACCCTCTGGGGGGGAACCCTCTCAAGCTATTTTTTATGTGCCCCCTAACTATGGTTAGCCATATCCAGTTTCTTTGAATCCCACTTGGGGTCCAAAGTTTCAGTCTAGTACTCCTTTTTAAGGCAACATCCCTAACCAGTCCAACCCCATGGGCTACATGCCTCCTCATCACCGACCAAATATGTTAGGACCTACACCTTATGTGGAGACTGCTTATGGTCCTACTGGTATATCGACATGACTTCCTCCCTAAAGTCACCAATATCCTCAAGTGAATAGACAGTTTCCCTTTTTAGCCACTTTGGACTTACCTTATTTGTCTAGAATTTTGAATGATCCTATCCATCACTCTCCTCATTGGCTCGTCATACCAGCCAAATTACCATCGAACATTCCTAAGTTTGATAGTAAACCAGGAGAGGATCCAAACAATCATGTAATGACTTTCCACCTTTGGTGTTCATCCAACTCTTTGATGGGTGACTCCATTCGATTACGCCTTTTTCAACAAACTCTCACGGGTTTGGCCGTGAAGTGGTATATAGAATTACCACGAGGCTTCTTTGTCGACTTTAATACCCTAGCCATGGATTTCCTCACACACTACCAGTTGCCAATCCGTTATGAAACGGGAACCAATATTTTGAATTATTTCAAGAAAAATAAAGCCACTCACATCTCTAATCACATTCACGAGTGGAGATGAAGACAATGTTTAATCAAACTCGATCTTCTCAATCATTTATTGGTAGAATGGTTCACAAAATCCTTCATGAATGACATCTCTCGTGACATTTCCATGGGTGTATTTGTCACAGAAGAATGGATGATCATTCGCACTTAGTACCTCGTTCTCGTTTATTCACAAACGGGTACTCTTTACGATCTTCTCCCTAACACACCTCGTCCTTCTACCACGACCACCTCAAAAACCCTGGCAGCTTCTCATGTTGTTGATGGTGTGATAGGTACTTTCCATGCTCAACTTCAATCTATGCAGACCTCTCACACCAACCCTAAATCCCATGCTACTAATGTTAAAATTGCTTCGACGCCCACTCCTCCCACTGGTAAAACTTTAGAAGTGAACATTGTTCAATCGACTCCTACCGATAAGAATAAATCTAAAAAAGGGAAGGGTGGGAATAAGGAGGATAAAAATAAAAACCTACAATCCAACAAGAACAAGTCACAACCTGTTGATGACAAGGATAAACGCAAACATAGATATCCTTGCCTTATCTGTGGTGATGATCACTACACGAAGGACTTTCCAAGACATGTCGAGGTCACGCAGTTCCTCCAAGGGACCCCAAAACCTCCTACACTGATCATCTTGTATTATTCCTTCTCTTCTCAACAACAGGCTCAATTAGTCATCCATGATCAACCTTCTTCCTCCACTACCTCCTACGTCCTTATGTGTGTCGGTGATTCAAAAAAGAATGAAATCACACTTATCACTCGGGCCAAAGATTATTCTTCCTCAAAAGAGAAAGTTGAAGACACTCCACCTTCGTTGGTTCAGCCACCTCCTTCGATTCCACCTACCAACGGTCCTCTTCATCTCGAATGACCAAACCCTGATACAGTCCTTCACCCTCCTACCAAAGGCGTGGTTCGAAAGTCTGCCTTCAATCCTCATGCGTGTGTTGCTCAGAACTACAGTATTGTAGAAGATATGGTGCAAGCACCCTCCGCGATGTCTGCTCTCGAAGTCCTTCAAAGTTGTCCCACTCAACGGAAGGCAATGTTGAAGGCTATCGGTGGAATTGACCCTATGAACACAAATTTGATAATTTTTGACCTGGAATATCAGATTCCAAGGTTACCCCCCCAACTCGCATTTCAGATACAAGTTGTTGTCGCAGACAAGAACATTTTTAGAACAGTTATTGACGAGAGTGCCTCGACGTGTGTCATGTCTATTGCCTGTTGGAAATCCATTGTCTCTCCTCCCTTAACTGAATCACACAACATGCTCAAATACTTTAATGGCTCTTCCTTTAAACCCTGTGGTGTACTCCCTTCGTTGCTTATTACATTAGAAGGAAAATTGGTCAATGTTGAAGTTGAGGTCTTTGACAAACCTCTCGATTACAACCTCTTTCTTGGTCGTAGCTGGATTGATTCCATCTGTGCAGTCATGTCTACTCTTTTCTGTATTGTGTGTTTTCCACATCAGGGAAAAGTAGTTATAGTAGACCAACTATCCTTCTTTAAATCTACTACTCATACTAGCAACATACCTTTCATTGCAAATACACCCCCTAGGTATGAGAATGTCGGTGTGGGTCTACTAAAAGACTCAAATTTGATGGGTATGTTCCTGATCCCTCCACCCAATGTTCCACCTCTTTTGTTTGCCTCGATCAACATGATTTCCACCTCCTTTCGCGAAACCCCCGCGTCTTCTAACCTGTGGATAGTACCCAAACCCGGTGATTATCATCGCTATGGTGACCTGATGCCTTTAAGTCCAGTTGAATCTGTTTACCAAGCCATTAAATGGACCAAAAATTCTACTCCCTCTCTTGGAAGAGATGATCATGTCGGTTATTTCCATGGAAGACACCCCATGGGATGATGGGCATCATTGTTACATCCTCTTCCTGGAGCAGCACACCTTAGAGAGTTACCAATGGATTTCGACTTCGTCGACCGTTGTCATCATTTATTCTGTTCCCGAGTCTGCACATGATGTGTTATATGAAGGGAACTTGAGTAACATTTCACCCACCATCCCCCTCGACATATATATTAAACCTGGAGTTGTCGAAAATGTCCACATCAGAGCTTCATGTTCCACCGACGAGCTTGTCACTTATAAGTCCCTTTTTCAAGAGTTTCATGACATATTCACATGGAGCTATGAAGAGATGTCGGATATTGACCCTGATATTATTGTACATGAAATTAAGACCTACCCAGGCGATAAACCCGTCTGGCAGAGACTTTTCCCAGTCCACCCCCGTAAAGCAGCTGTTATCAAGCTTGAAGTTGAAAAAATTCTTAAAGATGGCTTTATCTATCCTTTGGCTTTGACTGATTGGGTATCCAATCTAGTTTTGGTTAACAAGAAATAAGGTACGATCCATGTCTATGTTGATTATAGGGATATCAACAAAGGTTGTCCTAAGGACAACTTTCCTACCCCCTTCATTGACCAAATCATCGACGATTGCGTCAGAAGTGAAATCTTCTCTTTGATGGACGATTTCTCTGGATATAATCAAACCAATATCTTACCCATGGATCAACACAAAACCTCTTTCATTTGTCCTTGGGGCACCTTTGCCTACCAGAAACTACCCTTCGGTTTAAAGAATGCCAGTGCGACATTTCAACGCGCCATGTCTTATGCTTTTCACGATATTAAGTGTTAGAAAAATAGGACCGCGGAGCAATCAAATAAAACAAATGCAGAAACAAAACAAAGAAGACACACAATACAAGAGAGACACAGATTTACATGGTTCACCCAGTGTGGGCTACGTCCACCAGAGAAATTGCCAGGTCCTTCCTTTATTATTATCTAGAAAATGAAGGGATACAACCTACAACAAAACCCGTTATAACTTCCTCTTCTTTCTCTCACAGTCTCCTCTCTCAGAATACAATATTCACCATTATCCATAGTCGTAATACATTTCCCTCATAAAAGAGGGTTGCCTTCTAGGGAAAAGAACCCTAACATAATCTCTACCGTTAGATTTGCGACTTTATAATGAACGGTCCAGATTTACAATGAAATTACAATATACTTTTACAAGGCAATTTCTGCTTCGGGGGCTCCACCCCCGAACCCCTGCTGGGGGCCCACTTGCCCCCAGACCCCCCAATCGAGGGAATATCCCCCCCTGGACCCCGCAGAGGGGGTACCCCCCCTCTGCACTCCCCCGCGTGGAAGAGTGTACATAATTCTGGGGTGTAAATACTTCATGGGGTATAAACACGGCTGAAAGCAAGGATCTCTGAATCAGGAAGATAATCAGGCTCCACAACCAACAATCTCCCACCTGGAGACTAATCTCAACAACTCCACCGCTGCTGTATATGTTGGACTCTAAACCTTCTTGGACCTGGAAAATTTCTCATTTTCATCTTCATTCTTGAAGACCACCTGAAACTGAGAAGGAACTCAGTTTCTCCCTGCTTACTCCCTTTGTTAACATGTTTTCAAGATTCTGGCTAGTGAGTATCTTTTCCAGCTTCAATTGTCCATCTTCCAAGGCAGATCGTATGAAGTGGTACCTCAACTGTATATGCTTAGTCTTCGAATGGAAGGTCGAGTTATTTGCAAGGTGAATGGCACTCTGAATGTCACAGTATAACCTGTTGTTCTCCTTCTTCTTTCCCAATTCCTCCATAAACCTTTGTAACCAAATCATCTCTTTACTAGCCTCTGTAGCAACAACATACTCTGCCTCTGTTGTTGAAAGTTCAACAAACTTTTTCAGTTTCGAAATCCAACTTACGGCTAGTCAACCTATAGTAAAAACATACCCTGAGGTGCTCCTCCTATTGTCTTTATCATCTACCATATTTGATTCAACATATCCCTGTAGAAAAGTGTCTGAACCTCCAAAACATAATGCATTTGTAGTAGTACCTCTCAAATACCTGAGAATCCACTTTACTGCCTCCCAATGTTCTTTACCTGGATTGTTCATATACCTACTCACAACTCCCACTGCATGTGCAATATCTAGTCTTGTGCAAACCATTGCATACATCAAGCTAC
>ML809842.1:169929-188534 GCA_009831015.1 Picea engelmannii | reverse complement strand
TTGGAATTGAAAATGAATTGAAGAGTGTTTGGCACTGGACTTGATGGCTAGGTTGGATGAAGACAAATTTGAAACTGGACGAAGGCCATAGCTATTTACAATCAAATGGAGGCAAAAGGGCAGCTGAAATTTTACAAGTGCATTAACTCAAATGCCATCAGAGTTGCTATCAACTAAATGTCATGTGGATGGACAAAAGGAGATATTAGTTCAAATAGGGAAACCCTCCACATTCACTTCTACACCCCTTATTTCGCTCTCTCACCTTATAAACGCATTTATATTTTCACTCATACCCAGCAAGTCTAGTAACGTATGGTCATCTCTTAATTTCCTTTTATTTTAATGATTAAATACAATTTTTAGAAGGTTCATGACTTATTGTATTAGAAATGCAGCATTCTTTGATTTCAGGTGGACATATACGATGAGGACTCTCCATAATTCAGACTGTTCTAGCTCACTCAGACAGAGTCTCATCTCATCTCACTCGAACCATATGATGACTCATACAATCTTCATCTCTAGATTTGATACATTTTATTGCAGATTCTTGGCTTCTTTCATGATTGGGTTGAAGTCTTCTCCTTATGGATTCTTGCAAAATCCCACTCATATGTTGTGGCACTCTTCATGATATCATTGCAGCACTATTACAAGAAAATGCATCCATTTTGCTATCACTACTACCTTCAGACATCAGGCACTCCCAGCTGTGTGTACAAGCTACTAAACAGAGGTGTTCCAAATCTTACTACTAGTATCACTCAGTGTAACAATGGAATGGCAGATAATGATGAAGGATTTGTGCATTGGTTAAGCTATTTGTTTTCCTGGGTTCTGGACGTGGCCATCAAGAGTTTAAATGCTGAGCGCCATTCCTGGTATATTTGTCTCTTTAAAATAATGTTGATACTAAACAGAGCTTACCAGTACCAGTACCAGGTACCAGCTCGCACCCAGTGAAGATATCAACGAAGCTACTAAATTTACCCAGCTCTTAGAAGGTTTGGAAGGGTTGATATGGAAATTGGATAAGTTGACAGCATATGCTCAGAGTGAAGGGGTTCTTCTCAGCAGTTCCTATTAATCAAGATGGACAATTCTTGGGAATGTTAACATCCTATTACTGTGCCAGTGTTAAAGAGGTGAATTCGTTTGCATGAGGACATGCAAAAGGATGGGCATGGGGGGATGTTGGGCTCCGGATTTATAACATTTTCTGGCTGGTTCTTGAAGACATTGTTTACTCTCCTGAAGACTTTTGTTAAGAAAATAGCATTCTTTCTGTGCTATTCATACTCTGTTACACATATATATTCCATTATATACAGAAACCATGAAGTGCCTCCAAATCCACAAATGAGCGAAGAATTCAACTATAAATGCAACAATAATCCTCTTCTGCAGAGAATAGCTAGACTTTGCAAGAATGCAGGGTGTTGGCTTATAGAGGATAATACTTATGATTATTTTATGATGGGTTGAAACATACTTGTGTAGAGGATCCACACATTATCAATGTATTCTCTTTTTCCAAAGCTTATGGTATGATGGGATGGAAAATTGGATAGATAGCATAAACCGTTTTATAACTTCTAGGGCGCAACGCCACAACTGCCAAAGGTCAGAAACGTTATGTAACATTGCCAGAGATCTGAAACGTGGTGTAACATTGCTAGAAAGAGCTGGAAACGTTATGTAGCATTGCCAGAGATCTGGAACATTCTGTAAAGATATGCCATGCGTTGCCAGAGATCTGAAAACGTGTCTCATTCCCCGATGGTACTCCTGAAACCGTTTTTGTAACTCCTTATTCACCTAGGGAAAAGCCACGCATTGCCATAGATATGGAATGCTATGTAAAGAGATGCCATGCATTTCCAAAGGGTTGGAAAACGTGAGATGAGAGCTTCTATGCTCAAGAAAAGGCAGAGAAATATGTAGAGAAAAAGGAAAAACGCTGCTATGCTTGAGAGATGATGGGGGGAATAGCATTGTACTGTTCTCATTTTCAATAAAAATAGTGAGGGTTTTCATTAAAACGATTTCTGATATTTCCAGTTTGTTGTTAGTTATATTCAATATGCATTGAGTGAGCCAGTCTGTGGACAGAGAAGTCAGGGCCCCCTTCGATGGAAACAAAGCTGTGTATACATTGTATTTACAGTAGACTCCAGATTTGATTTCATCTTTCAGCAATTTTCTCATTGGTTTAATAGAAGTAGCATTTGTACTTGCAACATAGGGTTTAACATTTCAAGCTTCAAGTTTAGCATTATCTTTTCAGCCATTGATTTCATTTCTTCATTTTTCACATTTAGACTGCTCAACATTCAGTAACTAGTTTGGGTATCTCATGAGATGAAGAAGTTTCATTTGATTACAATAGAAAGTTGCATAGGATGGTTGTTGAGTTGTGTGGAGTGATAAGTAGCAAGAACTTAGCTGTTTTCAGTTTATCTTTTACATGCATATACAGAATAGTACCGGTTAGTACCGAGTAGTACCGAGTAGTACCGAGTAGTACAGAGCAAAGTAGGGTACAGTAGCTCTTTCCAGCGAGTTTCTTTTAGTAGTTCAGAGAGTAGCTTGGCATCCTTTAAACCCCCTCTTCAGCCCTGCATTTCCTGTGTTGGTTCCTCTAAGTCTACCTTCCCGGGTTGACAATTAAATGTTGATTTACATGGTATATCTGCAGCTCGACAATTATTATCCAGCAAATGAAGGGATACAACCTACAGCAAAACCCGTTGTAACCTCCTCTTCTTTCTCTCACAGTATCCTCTCTCAGAATACAATATTCACCATCAACCATAGCCGTAATACATTTCCCTCATAAAAGAGGGTTTCCTTCTAGGGAAAAAAACCCTAACATAATCTCTACCGTTAGATCTGCGACCTTATAATGAACGGTCCAGATTTACAATGAAATTACAATATACTTTTACAAGGCAATTTTTTCTTCGGGGGCTTCGCCCCCGAACCCCCGCTTACCCCCAGCCGGTGGGATAGCCCCCCCGGACCCCGTAGAGGGGGTACCCCCCCTCTACACTCCCCTGTGTGGAAGAGTGTACATACTTCTGGGGTGTAAATATTTCATGGGGTATAAACATGGCTGAAAGCAAGGATCTCTGAATTAGGAAGATAATCAGGCTCCACAACCAACATTAAGAACATTGTACAACCATATCTAGATGACCTGCCAGTGCATTCCATGCATCATAATGATCATCCAACACACCTCCAAGCCATTTTCCTTCGTTGTCAGTTCTATTGTATATGCTTAAACACACATAAATGTGTCTTTTGTGTGGAGTATGGCCGACTCTTGGGCTTTATTGTGTCATGTCAGGGGATTAGGGTATATCCTTTGAAGGTCGAGGCAATTCTCAATCTCTCTCCTCCTTCCTCACTCCGCCAGCCGCAAAGTTTGCAGGGGAACGCAAACTTTTTACGTCGTTTTATCCCAAACTACGCTGAGTTAACATTCGGATTTACTCGACTACTAAAGAAAGGTTCTGAGTTCGTATGGGACACCACTACCAACAAAGCCTTCAAAGCTTTGAAACTAATTTTAACCCGTACCCCACTACTTTTCCCGCCTGATTATAGTTGAGATTATTTCCTTTATTGCGTTGCTTCAGACTCTACAGTTTCCATGGTTCTAGTCCAAGAAGATGATTTACACAACGAACATGTCATTTATTATTTGAGTCGGAGTCTCATGACTACCAAAGCCAAGTACTTACATGTTGAAAAACTGGCCTTGGCAGTTGTTCAAGTTGTCCAACGTTTCCGTTACTATATTCTATTACGTAAGACCATTGTCATTTCTGATTGCAACCCTATGCATCACATTCTTACACATCAATTGCTAGGGGGAAAATACTCCAAATGGATAGTGATTCTCCAGGAGTTTGACTTAGAATTTGAACGTGCTAAGTCTAAGAAATCTTTGGTGTTTGTCAAACTGATATTTGACCTTCCCTACACTGAGATAGAAAATGTAGTAGAGGATTCTTTACCCGACGAATCCCTTTTTCGGATCAGTTCCAATGACCTTTGGTATGGGGATATCATTATTTATCTCCAGACTCAAAATTTCTGGACCAATTTGTCTAGCGTCGACCGTCATCGTATACGCTATCAATCCCATCAGTACATTATCCTCGGTGACACTCTTTATCGTCGTGGGGTTGACTTTATTTTTAGACGTTGTCTCACCTATGATGATGCTGAGAAAGCTTTGAATGATTGTTATTCTAGAGCATGTGGTGGTCACATATCTGGGTATGCTACTGCCCAAAATATCTTACGAGCAGGGTATTTTTGGCCTTCTTTATTTAAATATTTTATTATTGTTGTCCAAAAATTCCACGCTTGCCAAACATACAACAACAAAATAAGATCGCATCCTGCTCCTTTACACCCTGTAGTTTTCGTTGGACCTTTTGCGAAATGGGGCATTGATTTCATGACTTGTAACCCTCACTCAATCGGGGGGCATGGATACATTATCGTAGCCATGGATTATTTCACGAAGTGGGCCGAGGCGATGCCTACATTCGAAGATACTAGAAAAACTGCATCCCTATTCATATTCAATCATATCATCACATGATTCGTAATCCCGCTTTCAAAATTTCATGATGTTCGAGCTTACCAAAAAGTTGGGTCTTCAACATGAAAACTCGACCCCCACTATCCATAGACCAATGGCCAAGTTGAAGCAATAAATAAGGTTCTCATCACCATGCTTCGACAGATAATAGGAATTCACAAGACAAGTTGGCACACGGTGTTGTTTGCAGCATTGTGGGCATATCGGACATCTGTGAAGTCCACTATGGGATTTACGACTTTTTAATTAGTGTATGGTATCGAATTTGTTCTGCCGATTGAATGTGGGATACCGTCATTGAAGCTAGTCGTTGAACTCCTTCCCAACACCTCTATCGAGGAAGAACGTCTACTGTATCTAATGTGCTTAGACGAAACCCGTCGTGATGCCACCCTGGTTATTGAAACCCAGAAGAAATGCGTAAAAGCCCAATATGACAAACATGTCAAGCTGTGTGTTTTCTCTAAAGGTGATCTAGTTCTCCTTTACAAACAGGATCATGATTTACTAGGAGCCCGAAAATTCGAGGCTATGTGGCGTGGCCCTTATATCGTCAAACGAGTGTTGGAGAAGGGAGGTTACGAGCTAGTAGATTATGATGGAATTCCTTTGAGTGAACCCAGAAATGGGATTTACTTGAAGAAGTACCATGCTTATACTATCTTTGCATGAGTGCTTGTATTTTTACTATATCATACTTTTTGTGTGCTACTTTTGTGTTCTTTTCATTATTTGGTTTCGACCCCCAACTGCTTACCTTGTGTTGTGCTTGGTTTCCATATGTCGACGTCTTCTCTACCCTACATTGGCTTCACCGATGGTGCTAGTTGTAGTACTCAGAACCTAGCTTATGTTTCTTGGGGAATCTATGCACCCACGAACGAACTTATCAGTCTACAAGGTGTTTGCCTCAGTCGGGCAACCAATAATATCATAGAATATAGTGCAGTCATTGAATTGTTGACCGATGTTATTTCACTTGGGATTCGTTGAATGGTTGTATGACTTGAATCGCAGCTAGTAGTGCTACAGTTAAGTAACATTTATACTATCTGAAGTCCTACTTTGTTACGGGTATATTTACAAATTCGTCTCTTGGAGCGTTACTTTGATTACATTGAGTATCAACACATTCCTAGATGTCTAAATACATTAATTGATGCATTAGCTAATTATGTGTTAGACAGACATTTGATACATTTATAAATCCAATTACACATCACATGTTATATATAAAGAAAAGTAAACTGATAGAATCCTCGTGTGTGTGTGTGTGTGTGTGTATAACGATCAATGTTTTTTTTACAAAAAGTGTTGTCCGTCCAAAGACCAAAATATCAAAATATGAAGTCCATGACTTCTACAAAAGAGCATCATGGATGCTTCTCACGGTAGCATAGTACTACCTGTGCTACCCTACGGAGTATTCGGCTGAGTGAACCAGACACGCCTACAGTGTGGCGATGATAACACCTCAGTATCTCATTGATCAAAATGTTTGGGATGTCCCTTGTCAAACCTTCCAGATTCTATTTGATTGCCTCATAGTCGTCAGCATCCCATCCGGCTAATATAGCTGCTTCCCCTCACCTCTAAATGGGGGATTAACCTGGAGTCCAGTGTGGCCCTACATCTGCATGATCAAAGTTTTTGATTAGTCTTTGGATAGAGAACATAAAAAACATATTATATTCAAAAATTCATAAAAACATCATAAAAACAAAATGTTTTCTTACCTAGGTTCCCCCATTGAGAGCCCTCAGGTAAAACCAAATCAGGGTCACCTTGAAAGTCCAAGCCAACATAGGCATAGTCATCGATCATCAATATTTGGGGCCTCAACCAGTCAAAGAATGTATCATTGTATTTCACAATGGGCCCCGCTACATGTTGTTCCATAAGATTGTACCACCGTTTCATCCTTGGATCCCGTGGTGCTGGTATACACCACTCTACCTGTAGGTGAAAATGAGGGAATCATTCTAGGAAGAAAGATACCAAAATGGACCCATACCCGAATTTCTTCAAGCCCCGGTTCTTACTCTTGGTTAATTGTGTCTTCATACTGCGAAGAATACCATCTCACTAGTTGAACACACAAGGTTTTGTGCATTCCACAACATACTGGAAATAACTTTGGAGGGCCATGTGCGGAGATGCACTTCCCGCCATCCATGAAATGGTAAAAAAAATGGTCCGGAGATTCAAATGTCGAACGCCTCTGATGGCTACCTTACCTTTGCGCCTTTCGGCCTCAGGTTCACAATATTGATGGATGTATTCACTCATCGACAAACCACCACCTCGACCTCCTGTTAAGGTCACGTGTGCTCCATGATGGAACAATCCCGTTAAAAAGTAGATATCTTCGATATCCATGGAAAGAACATGGAACCCACATGAAACACATGTTGGTCTACATGCCACATGCAGACCAGGTATTCTAGTAACCTCAGCTGGGCTCTCATGCCCTGGATTTTGAAAAAATTCAATAATATGCACTGTCGTAGGGCATTGACGGTCCTCGGATCATTGAAAGCCTCAAATTCATCATCCTCATGTTCCCGTTCTCTCCATTCCAACATTTTGGCAATCAAAAACCTACATGGAAGTAAGAAAAAGGGATTAGCATATTCAAACGTTGCATTTGAAATTATTTTTTCGCAAATGCGTGGGCAAATTTTTGGACTTTCGGTTGCCGCAGGCAATCTTTAGATACAGTGCAGGGTTTCCGCAGGTCCTGATATTGGCCACCTGCAGCAACCCCAGTGCGCATCCATCGGCCCAAAAACTCACCCAAAAACCACTTTTTAACCAAAACAAATGCATTTTAATCCATTGGAAAAGAAGGGGATGACAAGCTTACCGTCTTGAAAGAGACCATTTGTTGAATGGTAGCCTGTGCTTCTCACAATCGATAGGCGAAAAAGCAGGTAAAAACAGGGTTTCTAGACAAATTTGGAATGAAATGCAATTGAAATAGCAAATGAGAAATTTTACCCCTATTTATTCAACGTTTTGCCTTTTTTAAATAATATTTTATTATTTTAATTCATTTTATCATTATATAAAGGTCTAATGGTTCCATGAGTCTTTCATTTTTTCGCAGGTGAAAAGACTAAAGTCCTGAACAATATCATATGAATTTTTTTTTATTCACTTTACTAGTCCTTTTTAGGGTTTTTTAGAAAAAAACCTCGAGCCTAGTCTTTGTTCGTTGTCGTGCTCGAAAATCGATGAGAACGCAACTGAGTATACTTTTGTCTTTATTTCATACTCGTCATGGAAACATGAAAAATGAAACCTATGGAGTATTCTTTAAGCTCTTTTCACACTCCATAAAAATGAAAAGATTGTCGAGCGACCTTGTTCTTTTCATGCTCGTAAATGTATTTGAAGAAAACATTCGAGGGCCGATAGTTTATCACTTTTTCGGTCTCATCGAATTGTTTTACGAAAAAGGAACTGAGAGAGTTCTCTTTAATGTATTTTTCAGACTCTATAAACATGAAAAACCCTCAAGTTTTCTATCTTTGGACTCGTTAAACAAACATCGAAAGACCCACATGGGACCGAACCACTCATTCTTAGAGTTCGTTAAAAACACTCTGAGGGACTCGTCCGAAGGATGAGCTTACATAAACAAGCATATGGTATCCTCCTCAAGGTTGCGTAAAAATAAAGAGGTACTCACCAGAAATGGTGGGGTGAAATTTGGGAAATAAATGTGTCTTTGTACCTATGTTAGTGGACGTACTAGTCACTCTTGAATATGACACCCCCTTTGTCATTTGAATATGGGTTGGGAAATCCATTTGTCTCTCATCTGGCCTTCTTCAAATTCATATCTTGGGTCATCTTTGAGTCAATGCTGCCAAGATTAGTGTCGTGTCATTCATATATTCAAGACAAGTCCAAACAAGCCCTCCCTCGAGTCGGCCATCTGCATTGTCATTTCTTACCATGTCAGCCTTCCCTGTGTCAATTTCGAATCATTTTCATACTTTTATCTACCCTAAATGTGTTACTTATTTCATGTCACTGGTGGGGGATACATCAAGGCCCTCCTGTGATGATTCTTTTCCTATCGAATTCAACTCATCATCCAGGAACAAGACTTAGAAATTGTTTAGTACATTAGAGTCTACATGCCTCAATGGCAGGTTTCTTTGCTCTCGACGGTGGATTCACATCATTGGTACCTGATCGAGAGATTTCATCGAGTGTTCAACTTCAGCTCATTTATTCACATTCGTTGGATTGTACTAAGGTACCTTGGGATTCATTGACACCAATGATGATTTCCCTCGCACTTGTTAACAGTTTTCATCAATGATCGATAATCAAGTGGTTTCTACCATGTTCAACTTCAACACCTGTTATCGCATAGTTAGATTCGTACTTATGGATGACGAGATTGAAGACCCTAGATCTCATCTTTTTGGTCTAGGTTGCGATGGAGAATTCATGATTTTTATTGACACACAGATCCACTTTGTATGTCTCATGGTTGTGTCTGAATTTACACTTTCTAATACATAGATCCACGGTGTATTTCTGGTGGCTATGTAGAAACTTGACGACATGGATCCATGGTGTATAATCAGTGATCATGCATTGCATTTATGATTTCAATCACTTTTAGTCTAAGCATGGGAATGGCTACCTCAGAAATGGTATAATTCTATGCAGATGCTTGATTGTTTGCAGGTTCATGATTGGTGCGCTCCTTGTTCCCGATACACACACACACACACACACGTTACAAAGTATTTTGGTTGTCACATGTTCCAGCCTCATACTTTGGGGGGGATTCTATTACACATTATTTTGGTCACTATGATGATGACCCTACAGACATGTGTTCAAGCTTCCAAAACAATCTTTCACATGAGGAAAATGGCTAAGTTCTTCCCCTACAAGGAACATTTTTAGAATGACGCTGCAGGCTGACAATGTTACATAGTGAGGAAATCCTTGATTTCCACAGGATGCTCTATTCCTGGCCCGTGGGATTTCCGCATGCTGCTATATAGGCAGGGTGAGGCAGCGTTTGAAGCTAAGAAAAGGAATAATTTTCACGAAGTTTCTAGAAGGAGAATCTTCTATAATGTGAGGTGGCATCCGTATGGTTGTGATCCTACTGGATTCTCTGATTTGGTGGGATCATCCTCATCCTAGTAACCACTTCACCTTCTCCTATATAATAATGTATTTCTCATGGAAAAGGTTAAGAAAGGTCAAGCAAGATTGAGCAAAGAATTTTTGGAAGACTAGGCTGAAGAGTGTGTGTAGAATCCTGATACAATTGATGTTTGAGGCCTCCATTTGTCCATCAAGCTTTGTGGACTATCTTCATGAAAAATTGGAGCAAGTGTATGTGTGTGTTGGAACAAAGGACCACCGAAAGGGAACTTGTGAAATCAAGGAAATATGGTTGTATCTTCCACTTTTACTTAATATGATACAGCGGTATGTTTCTTTCCCATAAAATCATTAGCATTTTATTACATGACTCCTTGATCACATGTTTAGGTTTCCATTGAATCTACAATTATTGCTTTCACTTCGGTTGGTTTGTGTCATTGTAGATCTAATCTCACAAGAGCACTAGATCAAAGCAGGGATAACAGATATATAAAGAAGCGATATATAAAGGTATGTCATCCATTCCTTCTTTGGTAGTAAATTCAATGATTGTGACTTAGGGAAAGCGTCATGTCCTGTCTTGTTTTTTTCTAGATCTAGGTGGATCTAGGGAAATTAGTTTATGTCCTCATTTACCGATTTATCCAATAACAAAAGGATTATTAAATGAGAACTAGCTTGAAACAAAAAGAAAGGAACTATGTGTTAATCCTAAGTCCATGGTAAAAGACTAAATTTAAAACTTCAAATGAATGAATACAAGTATTGGACCTAGCTATTATACTATGGTTTGGTTAAAGGACTATGCAATTTTTATTAAAAGTTGAAAGGGGGCACATATGGTAACATCAATATATGATTATTGTATGGAGTTATGGCAAGAGATTAATGTATAGATGTGATATATCTCGGGTGGCACACTATACAATAGATATGGTATCATATCTTACGATGGATATTGCATTGAATTTTGGCATTGGTTATGGTTCGATGTTAGTGGTGAATGATACGTTAGTGGGTTGGATCATACATGGAATTGAATAGGGTCAGGTGAGGAATCGAGGTGCATTTACTACACTTCATTCCAAACCTCCCTTGAGCCCGTCACCCTAGCATTATTGCATTGTTTTTTTGTTGGTTGTGAAGACTCCGTGTTTTCAAGATTGGAAGGGGAAAAATCGACCAATTCGTCATTGAAGCAATTTACTCTTAGGTGTTTCTCTGAGCTTTTCATCCATGATGGACTCTCTATTTTATGAATCAAATGGTGGCTTAGTAATGCATGGATTCTATGTTTTCTTGAGTTTTTTACTGTGTGGAAGTATTTTGTTCTGGGTTCTCTGTGAATACTGTGAAATATTGACATTTGCAAATGAATTAATGGGTGCGCATTGGTTATTTATGGGTCATATTGGTTTTTTATGATTGTTCTCTGTGAAATAATGGTGACAGTGGTGTAATAAAGGTCTGTGTTTTATGGTTGAAGGGATTTTACCACCGGTTGTATTTTAGTGGTTGTCAACTCGTTTCTCTCTCGGTCATTGCCATAATATTTATCTAGTTGCAAAGCAACTTTCGACAGTTGGTGTGTTTCTTTTGTTTAAACCCCAAGCTGTTGTTGATGGGCCATTTCTTACTGTATTTTCGCTGAAAGCTTTCCAAAATTCCAGTCTTGGTTGGCCCTGAATGTTAATGCAGGCCTGTTTATGTTTTGATGGATATGAATGTGAAGAGATTCCACACATCACTCCTCTCATCCATAATATAATGATTATTGTATGTGGCCTTGTTGTCAATTGTTTTTGAAATTTGTTGGACTTCATGGGTGTTGGAAAGAAGCATTATCCCTCTGTGGTTTTGAGTATCCATCACTTTTTTAATTAACCCTCTCTGCAAAAAGTGTTATTGACATCTGTGTGTGTCTAGATTGGTTAGATCGAATGAATTTATTCTTCACTCATACATTCACTTACGATTCTATCAAGAGCTTGGAGCTATAAATCAAAGGACTGTGTTTTTTTTTTTTTAAAGGAGCATGGATCATTGCTTTTTCTTTTTCAAATTTGTTTTGTGGCCTGTGGTTGTTAATCGATAGTAAAATGGATATGAGTATATGGAAGACCGTCATCTCTCTGTGTTTTTTTTTAAAGAGACAAACAGGATTATGTTTCCTTTCCGCATTAAATTTTTAAAGAGTCGGACTTGGACTCTAACTTCTCTCTACCTCCTTGGGAACCTTCTGGGGTTTGTTAAGTTTTGGGTTATCAATTTAATGAATGGTGAAAATGTTAAAGATATGGGTTCCTTCCTCTTATTCGAATCACTGTGTGTCCTCTTTGTGATGAATGTTTTTGAACAGAAAGAGAAGTAGAGTTATATACAGCCGAGAGCTATCCTTCTATTCATTTATGGTCTTGATTAATGTGCTTAATCCCAACATTATCTCGATTACATTTAAAAATAAAGAATACACCTATGTGAGTTTCACCAATCTTGATCAGGGTTTTGGCAAGTTAAAAAAAAGGTGCATGTGTGTCAATCTAGTTCTGTTCACTTCATACATGATATGGTTATATTGGAATCATTGTGCAGACTATCATTTGTTTTAAAAAGAAGTCTATATATACTAATGCACACATAGATCAAGCTCGAGGTTTATGTTTGGGGTTGACTGTTGTTGTCGATTCATGCAATTATATGATTGAAGACCTTGTGTTATGATTAGTCCCTCACATATGCTCTTAAATATGTCTATGATTGAAAAGGCACATATGTATATTCGGGACCAATTGTTGATTAGAGGGCAGTGACGGTTGATTGTTTATCATGGTGTATTATTGTTTCATTACCAAAGATGAATGTTGGGCATATATAACAAATATTGTTGTGCATGTTTTGTTTATTTAGAAAAGAAGAGATCGACATTAGTATATACAGTAATGTTGAATGGAAAATGTTTACATAATTTATAATGCACAGATGTTTAGGTCTTGGAAGTAGATGTTTTTTGGATTAAATTTGAAATAGAGTTATGATAGTTGATTTATTTAATTGATTTTATGAACAGTATCCATCTAATTCCCTCTCATTTTTTCACTTTTTCTCTCATTAAAAATCCCCTCATTATCCCAAATTATTTTTTCACACCTTGTTCACTAAAATTAAATTAAAACTATGTATAAAAGCGATTTTTTAACGCAGAGATAGATGATAGTCCATATGTTTTGGTATTCTTGCACAGTCAGTTGTTTAATGAATTGTTGAGCAGTAATCATGTTCTTTCTCCCGGTCATGATATCACTTTTTATCTCAATACAATCCCCTCAGATATCCCTGAACCCTATTTCACCCCCTGCTCATTTGACAATTACTAAATAAATTTTATGGATTGGATTGCATGGGTCTGATGTGATTGTTGAGCCAAACTTTGTTTCATATTAAGAGAATGTCATGTATGGTCTATTTAAAAGGCTAGTTGATAATAATTTTTTCATACAGGATGAGCTTCTTCAGCAGAGGAAGTCATGGCTGAAATAATAGGGGCAGAGGGAACTGGAACAGAGGGCCTAGAAGGCCCAGATTCTCAATACATTTTGATGTCGATCCTCAAGAGTTAAACCATCTCTTTCAATCTAGATTTTTCAATTGGATTGGATAAGGGATAGTCCAGCCAAGGCCAGAGAGGCCTCCCTTCCAGCCCCAGCATGTCCCTAGTATCCATGTTCCCCCTCATGTTTATTTTCAACCTGAAGTTTCTGAGAATGACGGATGGCAGGAGATTGTTCACCCAGCAGTCTCCCACCATCGTGGCTAGCCAAATTTGTCTTTAACTCCTCCTCCACGTGTTAACCCAAATTTTCATATTTCCCCTGCACACTCACTTGTATAGTCCTCCCACACAAAAAAAAGGCTCAAAACCAAGGCCCACCATATGCCTGACAAAGGAAAAGTTTTTGATGCCACCTCCTCTCCTTCAAGTAACTCAGCCAAGTCAGTATCATCATGTATGCACTTGAGAGATGATTGTTCACATGTCATCAGTGAGATCAAGCCTCAAGGTTCTACACAACCTAAGGGTAATTCAGGGAAGTCAAAAGGGGATAGCAGTGTTGAAATAATGTAACTACAAAGAGTATTGTAATTATTATTTATGTATTATTCATTAGATCAATCCCCTTTTGTGGATTGATCATGTTAGGTATTGTAAATGACCAAATCCCGTTTTGCAGATTCATCAAAACATAATTGTAATAGGTAGAATAAGAAGTCGACCCCAGAATATATATTAAAGGTGGTTATAACCACCCAGAAGAAGAATTCGTCCCTATCAGTGAAAAGACACCTCCACACGTGCCAAAATTGTATAAATAAGGAGGCTAGCGCCTCACTTAGACACACACTCACTTGTTCATCAAGAGATAAGTTCGGAGTTGTAGATGGAGAAGAGAGAGAGAGAGAAAGAGGCGCATTCTTGGGAGAGGACTTTCTATATTTGTTTGAGTTATCTCTTGTCATTGTATTTGTTATCTATAATAAGGAAGTTTTGTTGGGTTTTCTTCCCCATGAGGGTTTCCTGGGATAAATGATGTGTCTTTTGTGATTTTGTATTTCTCAGTGATCCTATCTATGCTATTGTTATCTAGTGAAATGCAAAGAACTCTAATAATAGCTTAAACCTTAACATGGTATCAGATCTAAGCTGAAGAGAGCATATTTCACAAGAGAAAGTGAAAAACGTCGTTGTTGACGTACATGCAAATTAGGGATTTTTATTGATGAAGTATTTCAACCTCAAAACCATCTAGAAAAGTGTGACCTAACCCAAGGAGTTATTTGGCACCTTCATTGCACCTTTTTAGTGGGTAGATCTCCCAGAAAGTGAAACCCTAGTTTTCACCGGTACCAGAAAACCAAAAGTACCAAAAGTACCAAAACACCAGAAGCACCAGTTCAGAAATCCGTTGGTCAAGTTTGAGGGGGTAAAAGTTGGGTTTTCATAAATCTGATTGCACCAGCTTACTCGCCTCAGCTCAGTGCATCTATCCCCTGGATCAGAATTTCAAAATTTGAAGTTTGAAAAATTAGGGTTTCCTCATAAAAACCTAAGTTGATGTTGAAATTGCAGTCTCAGAACCAGTTGCAATATCAATTGCAGTTGTAGTACTAGTTTAAGTATTAGTCGTAGTACCAGTTGCAGTCACCCTTGAATTTTTTAAGACTTGGTGATCATTTTCGCTGCTACCAGATGGTGCCACTACCTACAAATGCTATCAGTGGTATGTAATCACATATGTTTAAATTGTTAAGCGTTAAAGGGTATTTGCAGGAGAAGGAATCGCTTGCCATATATCCAGAAGGATCTCAAGATCCAACACATTCAGAAGAATAATGCAACTCAGGTTTGATTATTCTGATATACATCTAGTTGTTATGACAGTGTTTCATGTTGAAGCTATGACCATCATAATAACCTTTGGTCAAAATATTAGATGGATTAAAGTAGAGATCATAGAGCTTATTCTCTAACCCGAGATTATGCCAAGATATCATATTGTCCTAGTGCAGAAGACAGGTTGAAGAAAGCACTTGTCATCTTGAGTGAAGGAGACTTGGAAGAAAAGCAACACACTCATTCTTGAGGACAAAACTCCAAGTTCTAGGTTTGAATGATTAAGTTGCTAAGATTCAAAACGTGAAAGTGTCAAGAAAACACTATAGTTCTTGGTAGCATGTGAGCATATTGAGATAAATGCTTAATGTATTTATTTGCCTGATACAACTAACATCTCCTCTAGGAGAAACCTCTTGTGTTAGGTCCAGGTTTCCATGGATAAATGTTTTATCACAACACTATAAGAGTGTTGACCTCATTTTGTATTGTATTTCTTACTATTGATCTTTGCTTCAGACAGGTCACAAGTGAAATCTCTAAAGGAGCCACTGTGACGATTGTTCATGCTATTGTTTTATCTACTATTATCAAAAGAGTACTATTCATGCTTGTTGTTTTGTTGACCTTGTTTCGGGTCACAGGTGATAACTCTAAGGAATCTGTAGTGAAGTTTGTTGAAGGCAACATATTATATGAGAGATGAAGTAGACTATGTACATGAACATATACACTCATGTACCAAAGAAGATGAAGAAGAAGTTATCTCTTGAGATTCAGAGTATCTCATATGAAGATTGATTGAAAGGAGCAGAAGGCTCCAAAGATGACCGAACATTAGAACAAGAAGAAAATCTCATTTGAAGCATGAATCTGTATTTAGACTTTGTATTCAAATATCAAATATTCCTTGAAAGAGATAATGTAGTCCTTGTAGACTCAGAAGAAATTGAGAGTAAGTCTGATCTCAGAAAGGATCAGATGAAGAGACAACTTACAGGACTAGGAGACAGATGTCGTGAGAAGACTAGATTGCAGCTTCGAAAACTTCTAGGAGATACAAAATCTCCTAGAAAGATTCCCTTGTTTCAGTGACAAAGAAGGAAGCCAGTCAAAAAGACTAGGATATGGATTCTTCCATGAGAAGAGAAGTCAGTATTGACTTCCAATATTGATCTATATAGATCAAACATGTTGCATATGTACAAAGCCTGATGTATGTCCAAAGGATTCTCCCAACAAAAGGGAGAAGACTATGACAAGAGACTTATTGAAGAAATAGTTCCAGTATTTATGAAGACAACCAGAAAAACCATGATTCATATAAAGTATGAGATACAGGGGGAGAAATCCCCATATTTAAAACTGAGTGGCAGTTGGTGCAGTACACTAGTTGGGTCATGGAGACATGACTACAATGAAAGATAGATTTACCTCCATGAAAGAAGAAGAGCTATCTTAAGTATCAGTTATTGAGCCACTCTCGATTTCAGATGAAACTATTGTCGTGATAGAATAAGAGGAGTTAATCTCATATTTTAGCATCCACAATGAGAATGAAGCAGTCATTCTTAACCTCGGAGTAGTTGCAAGTGCAGAGTCCTAGATTCCAAAAGGAACAGTTGAAGAGAGAGTAGAGGACATACTCCTAGGCAGTGAGAGAGATAATGCCTTACAAAAATCACATAGAGCGAGCACATGATTGTGCAGATTGAGTTGCAGCTGAGAAAGTGTACCAGATTGGTACAATGTAATGAGAAAAATTGATTTGAAGATTGAAGATAGAAAGACTCATGTCTTCCAGTTGAGGAAGGATATGTATGTGTTGAAGCAAGCTCCTAGAGCTTGATATTGCAGAAGATAGATAGTTTTCTTAAGAGCTTGGGCTTTACCAAGAATAAATCATATTCTAACCTCTACTTCAACGTTATGAATGATGAGTTGGTGATATTGTTGCTATATGTGGATGACTTATTCTTAACTAGAGAAGAAAATCTCAATGATGAATTTGAGATGAAAGACCTTGGCCTAATGCATTATTTCTTAGGTCTTGAGGTATGGCAGAGCCCAGAGAGAATCTTCCTTATTCAAGGGAAGTATACAGTTTAAATCCTAAAGATATTTGATATGTTGGAGTGAAATTCCATGATTACACCCATGGAAATGAAGTTGAAGCTTCTGGTCAACACTTCATCAGAATTGATTGATGCCACATTGTATAGATAGATCATTGGATCATTGATGTATCTGACGAACACCAGACCAGATATTTGTTTTTCCGTGAACACCTTGAGTCAGTTTCTGGTAGAACCCATACATGTTCACCTAGTTGTTGCAAAACATGTGATGAGGTACCTTAAGGGTACATGAGATTGTGATCTCAGTTATGAATGGAGATCATGATTTCACACTGAGTGGGTACACTGATTCAGATTGGGTTGGAAGTGTCTCTGACAGGAAGAGCACTTCAGGATGTTGTTTCAGTTTGGTATCGGCCATGATCTCATGGCAGAGTAGGAAGCAATTCAACATTTCTCTCAGTACAGTGGAAGCAGAGTACAATGTCGCATGTTCTGCCAGTTTTGAAGCTATATGGCTTCAAAAGTTTTTGACAGGTCTATTCAACCTAGATATGGAAGAAACCACGATCCTATGTGAAAACCAGAGCTGCATAAATATGACAGAGAATCTTGTATTTCATGACAAGTCGAAACACATAGAGATCCGATACCATTACATCTGTGACATGGTGCAGAGAGGAGCCATAAAGCTCAAATACGTTAGCATGGATGAATAGGTTGTCGATCTAGTGACCAAGCCTCTATCTCATGTAAAGTTTGAGCACTTTTGAGATAAGCTCAGTATAGTCCGGAAGGACCTCCCTCGAAAGGGGGAGTAGTGTTGTGTTGATATGTTAGTCTAGTACTGTGCCTCCAGGTTAATTGTTATGTTGAGATGCCAGCCTAGTGCTGTGCTTCCAGCTTAATTGTTGTGTCGAGATTCCATCCTAGTGTTGTGCTTCCAGCTTAATTGATGTGTTGAGATGCCAACCGATTGTTGTGCTTCCAACTCAATTTTTGTGTTGAGATGTCAGTCGAGTGTTGTGCTTCCAGCGTAATTGATGTGTTGAGATGCCATCTGAGTGTTATGCTTCCAGTTTAATTGTTTTGTCGAGATGTCAGCCTAGTTTTGTCCTTCTAGCTTAATTGTTTTGTTGCCAGCTTAATTGATGTGTTGTGATTCACGCTTAATTGTTGTGTTGTGATTCCATCTTAATTGTTGTGTTGTGATTCTAGCTTAATTGTTAAGCCCTAATATTGGCTCATTACCCCTTAATTGGGACATATTAGATTAGTAATGCTATTTTATTTATGTCGGCTTTAGGCCATTAGTTGTAATTTAGATTAGTAATGTTATTTTAATTATGTCGGCTTTAGGCCATTA
>ML809842.1:143952-161016 GCA_009831015.1 Picea engelmannii | reverse complement strand
CATGAGGGTACTTGCACTAGTTAGGGTTTTTATGTGTGGATTATCATAACTATCTCTCACACCTTCACTAGCTAGACTTTCGGGACTTGGCATCCCCCAAGTGTTGGTTTTCAAAAGGCCCTTTTATCCACTGGTTTATCTATTGAAAGCTTAGATTTTATAGGGGTGTGTTTTTTGGTTCTTCATCTATTCATTCGTAGGTTGATTTTTATTTATTGTTATAACACATTCATTCATTGTGGTTGACTAATTGTTTTCTTCAGTCCCCAAGACAACATGAACTTTCTCCTAAGGAGGAAGAACAACCACCTATTAAGAAAAGGTTGGTATCCACTATATATGATGTATAATCTGTAGAGTCATAGAGAGATTATGAGGAAAGTGAGCATTTAAAGGTTGAAATAGTTGATGAAATCCCCCCACCAAACTTAAATTGTCCTTTGACCAGTCTTATCGACCCCGTACTCCTTATGGTAAGAGGACATTTTAGTGATCATTTTTCACTCTTTAGTGATCCTCACACTGGACTCCCTTTTGGTTGGAATGCTCATAGCATTTTTGGGGCTTATTATAGTCATCTTGGGGGAAACAATGTTTTTGGGTGATTTAACATCCATTGGGGTAGCCATCCTCTTGGTAGCACACTTAATCATGGAAGTAATAATCCATTTTTCTATACCGTTTTTCTTGGGGGAACTCTCCTTGGGGGTATTTATGGTGCGGGGACTAGTAATCCTTTTGAGTGTTCCTTTTTCTATGGGGTCAACCCTCTTGGGGGCATGTATGGTCCTAGAAGTAGTAATTTTTCTAGAAGTGTGTTTTCCCCTGAAGCAATCAACCAAGGGGAAACAATCATTTTGGGAATTAATACACCACTGGAAACTATAATATGGGGGGACCTCAAGGTCCATTTAATTCACAAAAATTTTCATCCTTTTACCAAAATCCATTTTTCAAAGCATAGTTATCTTTCTTGGTGACATTAGACTTGTCATATTTTTCGTGTTTGACAAATGACCTCATCCTACACAACCCTTTATGGTCGACCATTCCTATTAAATTTCCATTGAACATACCTAAGTTTGATGGAAATTTGGGAGAAGACCCTTCAATTCACATGATTACTTATAATTTATGGTGCTCATCCAATTCATTGATGGATGATATCATTCAAATGCATCTTTTCCAAAAAACTCTGACTAGAAGTATCGTGTAATGGTATATTGAGATTAAGGGTTCTTCCTACAATTGCTTTAATTCCTTGGACATGGAATTTTTAACACATTTTAAGTTGTCGATTAGGTATTATATCGAGACATATATTTTGATGTGTTTGCATCAAGATACCCCCACCCACATTTCTGATCACATTCATGATTGGAGGTGAGATGTAGGCTTATCAGGACCACAATTCTTGACCCACTCCTTGCAGATTGGTTCACCAAGTATTTATTACCTCCCATAGCCAAGGATGTTTCTATGTTAGGGGAAGTGTCCGAGGAGTAGGCCATATTACATACCCATCATTTAAATTTCATCTACTCTCAATCTAGAACTTTATATGATATCATCCCCCGTGCTATGAGGTTGTCGATGAATCCTCATAAGTCCAACCTGAGACAACATGTCGATGGTGTGGTAGGTTCTATTTCCATTACATTTGTGGGCCAGTTGGGTCAATTTAATATCACATCAAACCCACCATCTGATGCACCCACCACTCAAAATACTATGGTCCCCTTTCATACTTCCAAGGTGCTTTCATTGCAGTCCATGCAACTAAAGTATCCTTAGCAACCTAGAGGGAAGAAAAAAAAAAGAAGAAAAATTCCAATGAATAGGGGACTTCAAAAACCCAAAACAAAGTTATCAGAGTCACAAAGGATAAAAGAAGAAGTATCCTTGCAATATTTGTGGGGAAAACCATCTTACTCATCAATATCCAAAAATGGATGAGATTCATATGTATTTTTCCTAGCAGAAATCTTCTTAGCATCCTATTGTATTGACCAATCCATTTCATCCCTGGCAGCAATAAATGGTTGCCTCAAATCCTTCCCTTTCGCAAGGGGGAATGGAAGGTACCCCTTAGAAAGGGGGTTCATCCTCAAGTTCCTTCATGTGTGGCCAAATGTGGACCAAATGGTTCTTTACAAACTTGATCTCGTAAATATAAGACTCCTAAGTTTGGTCCTTCAAATCAGAATCAAATGCCCTCTTGCCAGCTGTTAGCGTCAGAAGTCACTCCTAGATTGCTTGCAGGAGCAGAGCCCGACACCTATCAGTTTTATGTCACGATAGTTTTAAATTGGTGATCAGATGGGTAGAGACTCGGGGAGATATCACTCTAACTCAGGGACTGGGTCTGGCATGTAAGTAACAAAGGAGGTCTTGATCTAACTTCAGCCAGTGGGTTGATCAAAAGATGAACATGTGGAAGACTTGGTAAGAAGGGTGAACAAACTACTTTGGGCAATTGGCTTTCAGCAGTTTGTAGAAGAAAGACTATGAATGCAAGATCCTCTTGGTTCAAGGTCTCAAGAAACTGAAAGGGGACTTGACTGGATCCTCCAATTCCAAGTCACTCAGCACCGAGGAAAATCACAAGGACCGATTAGAAACAATGTAACTACTATAGTGATACAATCCAACATCATCCTATAACAGCTACAACTCGACTGGATCCTACAATTCCGAGTTGCTCTAACACAGTGTAAACAAAGGCATGAAAGAAATCGGCATTCATAAGGTAAGAAGTCTCAAAAGTCCATACATAACCAGAATAACAGTGCTTCATTAAAACTTTACAACCGGGAGCTCTGCTCAACCATCGATGCTTACAAAATACAAGGCTTGAGTCTATATACTCAAGAAAATTCACCTCACAGAGGCGTGCCCAGTCACCCAAGGCTTGGTGTCCCTTCAGTCAAACTCGTACCAATATCTTTCTTTAAGTTCCATCTTAACTGCGCATGGCTCCTGTAAGGAGGGTAGATGAGCCATTAAGTGTTCGGCTAGCGTGCGCAGACTTCTCTGTCGAGTTGAGGACTTTGGCTTGCTTTCTTTGAGAAAATCGATACATAGGACCTCTGCAAGAAGGCGGCTTGCCAGACCCTCCATTCCCCTCACTTAATGAATGAAAGGAGGTTTCAACCACCCGCTCTTGCCTTCATTTACTCCAAGCAAGAAACAGTATTAAGATTGGATCCGATGGCGCCTAGACATCACGAGGATCCCCTCTGTAACTGAAGTCAGCTCCCTTGGCCTTCTGTACACAGCTCCCTTTTTTCTCCAAGTGACCACGGGCTGTGACCACGGCGCTTTCGACGTTCGCGAATGGGAAGGAGCTAATCCCTGCATTTAGAAATCGCGATGAGAGAAACGTCGAGGTGGCTCAATCTGGTGCCACGCGTCCCTCCGATATCTGACGGTCTTGAACTCACCCGACGCTGTTGTGGGCCCGGGTCCAGGACTATCCTGACATCTCGTGCATCGGAACATAACGGATCTGCTTTTTGCGCCTTAGAGTCGCGATAGGCAAAAAACCGAGATGGCTCAGTTTGTCGCCAGGTTTCCCCCTTGGATGGACGGCTGAAAATGCCTCGTGATACCATGGGCCCCACTTTCTACACTTTCGGTGTTGTCGAGGTTCGGGGTTTCGCAATGTTCAAAGACATAAAACTTCCACCCCACGAACTCCCGAATGCCGAAACGCCGACGCGGCCAGATTTTGCGCCACACATCCTTAGGATGAATGGACGAGGGGGCATTGATATTTAAAAGGGAGATGCCCTCGTTTACAGGCTCGCTTGAAGTGACTCAGTGCTAGGACTGTGGGCTCGGCTCCAAAGGCGCTTTCGTCATTTCGTCGATCGTCGATTTCAACTGCAACGAATGGGAGGCTCCTTGTTTCCCAAAACTCTGATCCCCGATACGTCGACTGGAAGCCACCTATCCCAATTGGATCGGATGACCTAGATTTGTCTTGAATTATTGGAGCTATCTCTTGCATTAACCCTGGGGCAACTTGGCAGCCCCGAAATCCCAACGACCATTGATCAGCTTTATAGGTGGATCTCGGTGGCCGTCAGCAAAACTTCGCCCATTCGCTCGAATTGTAACTAAAAAGAGGTTCCTCCGTGTGGCGCTTGGGTGCTTCCCAGGAAATCCTGCAGATCCGTGTACCTTTGTGCCCCGATACCAAAATTGTTGCTAACATTAGGCTCCATGGGGGATAGAGTCATCCTCGCGATGCTCTAAGGACTCATTTTGCAGTTCCAGTGCCTTGTTGTTGGGCTATGGAGTCATCATTGAGCCGAAAAATAAAAAACAAAAACAAACAAAGAAACAAAAAGGACAATATTTACAAACAAAGGAGCCATCTGAGACTCAAACAAGACATTTCTTCAGAAAATGCCCATTCACTGGGCTGCTGAAAACTTCTTCGCCTTCCAAACCTCACAACCTGTACGTGTTATTTGAGAAAGTCTCAGAGATTTTGAAAGGCCCGATCCACAGGGCTTCAAATTTGTTGTGTTTGCCCTTATCTTGCTTAGGAGCATCCCATTTCAGCACCAGGTCTCCTATCTGGAAACGCTCCTTCTTGGCCTTCTTATCGAAAACTTGCTTGATCTTTTGTTGATGGTCCTGAATTCTGTCCATTGTCTGCTCCCTAGCCTGCTGGACCTCCACTAGCTGATGAAACCTTCTGATCATGTCATCAGGCTCCTCCTGATGGTCCTGGAGGAATTTTGCTACAGGAATGGCTAAATGAGAAGGGAAAACAGCCTCCGCTCCATAGAATAATTGGAAAGGAGAGACTCCGATAGATATATTTGTGGTCACTCGGTCGGCCCATAGAGAAAATTTTAATCTAGAATTCCAGGCCTTCTTGTTATCTTCCAACAGCCTTTTGATGATCCTTATCAGGCTTTTGTTGGAGGATTCTTCTAAATCATTTCCCTGTGGATAATATGGAGTGGAGTGAATCAACTTGATTCTGAACTGCTTGCAGAACTTGGCCAGTGGCTCGGACCAGAAAGCAGCTGCGTTATCAGTGATAATTTTACTTGGGCAGCCGAATCTCGTGATGAGGTCCTCCAGGAATCCAATGATTACCTTGTGGGAAGCACTCCTAGTAGGGATATCTTCAATCCACTTGGTAAAGAAATCTGTAGCAGTCAGGATCCACCTGTGCTTCCCATTGGAAGCAGGGTGAATTTCTCCAATGAAATCTAGGCCCCACTGTTGAAAAGGCCCTGAAACCACCACCGGATTTAATGGCAGAGACTTGAGCTACTGCTTTCCTGCAAATTTTTTACATTTGATGCAGGCTCTGACCTTTTTGCAGATGTCAGTGAACACGGTAGGCCAGTAGTATCCAACCCTGAGGATTTTATGGATTGTGGCTTTCCAGAAATGGTGCCCTCCACACAGGCTGCTATGAAATTCAGCCACGATCATTTCGGCCTCTTGTGGACTCATGCATTTTAAAATCACCCCCAGGGGGTCTTTCCAATATAAAATTTGATCGATCAGGCAGTATCTGAATTCCTTGATATTTAGAGCTCTTGCTTTGTTCCTTTGCAGGCTGTCTGGGGGCCGCAACTCTTGCAGAAAGTATATGACATCCTTATGCCAAGGACATCGAGCTAATGGGGGCTTTCTTCGAGGGTCCACTTCAGACAGTCGACTTTGTGGAATTCCTGAGCATTCGTTTATGAAACTTATCCCCAGAGCTTGGTAGTTTGCTTCAGCCAACAGCTTGGCTAAACCTTGACCTTTGATCAATTTGGTGGGCCTTATTTCCAAGTCGAATTCCAGAATTTTGGCTATCCATTTACTCCTTCTCCCGTCTATGTCAGGATGAATAAGAATTTCTTTAACAGTAGCCGAGGGGACATAGGAGATGATTTTTTACTGCAGGACGTAGGTTCTAAAATCTTTGAGAGATTTTACTAGTGCATAGGCCTACTTTTCCATAGTGTCATACCTGACTTCGGCATCCCTCAATGCTCGACTGAAATAAGCAATGGGCTGCTCTAGCCCAATGTCGTTTGTCTGTAATAGAACAGCAGCCACTGTGTCAGGTGAGGCAAAGGAGAAAATAAGGAAATCCTTCGAGTAGTCGGGACTGATAAGCACAGGAGCTTCAGTTAGGGCCTTCTTGATTTGCTCAAAGGAATGTCATGATTCAGAAGTCCACCTCACTTCATTTTCTTTCTTCAACATGGTTGTTATAAGCTTTACCTCCTCAACAAAGTTAGGCACAAACCTCCTCAGAAAATTAATTTTACCGAGGAAAGATTGGACCTCCTTCTTGGACCTCGGGATCGATAAGGCTTGTATCACCTCAACTATGCTAGGGTCAATCATGACTCCTTTCACTGATACTATGTGGCCCAGTAACTTTCCCTCCCGCATGGTGAGTAGAGATTTCTTGGGGTTTAATGAAATGCCAAAATTTCTGCATTTCAGGAAAAATTTCCTGAGATGACGACAATGTTCTCTATCAGACTTTGAAAACACTGTGATGTCATCCAGATAGATGACCACAAATTTATCCTTTTCCCCAATGAAAGCTATGTCCATGGAATGCTAAAACGTTTCCCCTGCATTCATTAATCCAAACAACATCTTGGCATACATGAATGTCCCCCATGGAGTGGTAAATGTCGTCTTTTCCCTATCCTCAGGTAGGACAGAGACCTAATTGTAACAAGAGAAATTGTCAATCATGGACATCCTGGAAGCTCATGTTACCCTCTGCACTATATTTTCCATCTTTGGAAAGGGGTAGTTGTCCTTTCATGAGATCCTGTTTAGGTTTCTGAAGTCTACACATAGTCAGATTTCTCCATTCTTTTTCCTTACTGGCACAAAGTTGGCCACCCACTCTGAATATCTCAGTGGTACAATGATCTGAGCTTGAAGCAGCTTCTTCACTTCCCTCTCCATGATAGGCAGAAACATAGGATTGATCTGTCTTAGCTTCTGCCTAAATGGATTTGAATCCTCTTTTAATGGGATTTTATGCTCGATGACAGAGGTGTCATAGGTTTTGAGGTCTTCGTATGTCCAGGAATACACATCAGCAAATTCTCTCAAAAGTCCAATGTATTCAGACCTCTGCTCCTCTGTTAGACTTCTTGACAATTTGACAAACTTGGGCTCACTCTCGATCCCAACGTTGCACTGAATAGTATCGGTGTCATCCTCCGAGGTCTCCCCTTTTAATGACACATCATTTCTATCAAAAAGTCTTTCCAAAGGAACCAGTCCTCTTGGAATATGATTGTTGGGCAGCTGCACAATGTTACGCTCTGCAATCTTATTCATAAAATTACCCCTATTAATCCCTTCTTCTGAGACAAAGTCTTGGTCGATATGAATCTCTGAAAATTCTTCGAAAGTCTCCAAGAACTTCTTGATCACGAGATAATCCTCGAATACCTTCCAATGTTTGACGTTTTCAGGTATGGAGGGCCTATATTTTACTTCTACATCATATCTGAATTTGGGCGGCAAGGGTACTTTGAAATTGCTTGCTGATGTAGCCAAGGAATCTGTCGTTGTGTTCTCCTCTCTTGGGATGAAATAAATGTTAAATGATGATAAGAAACTATCAAATAGGTCCCATACCTCATTTATGTAACTCCTGAGTCGAGGATTCTTAGCCTGATAGGTGTTTCTGATCTGTTGGACCACCAACTCTGCATCTCCGAACACTGCTACCTCCTAAATTCCCATTTCCCTTGCGGCTCTTAACCCCAGGACAAGAGCTTCATATTCTGCCACATTGTTGGTAACTTCAAATTCTAATTTGTATGACAGAGATATGGTTTCCTGAGCAGGTGATACAAAAACCACCCCAGCTCCAGCGCCTTCCCTAGAAGAGGCTCCATCAAAGAACATTTTCCAGACGGGGGTGATGGAGAGAGGAAGCTTAGGGGAAATGGTGGGATGCTTCCTAAGTTTAAGAGGAGGTTCGGGAGCATGGGTGAGTTGAAGCACACTGGAACCTAAATCAGTGTCCAAGGAAAAAATGGGATGGTTGGTAGGGTTGGCCTCATCGCTAATTATATAGGCCAGTTGGGCTTCTATGTATAGTCTTCTATGTTATCCTCCAAACACTGGGATAGTAGCGTATGTGAGGTCCATATGAAATTTCCCCCCCAGTCTTTTTATCCAAGATCTTGACAGCAACATACCAAACTTGGGGGGGACATCGGCCACTACAATATCCATGACCACACTTTTCATGGGTAGCTGAAACAAGGTCACGACCAGGTCTTTGATAACACCTAGACACTGAACTTTCCTGGAGTCAAAGGAATAGAGGTCATGATAGGCTCGGGTGACTTCCAGTCCTAGTTCTTCCATGACAATTTTGGGCATGAGGTTGTGAGAAGCCTCGGAATCCATCAAGCATTTGTGCAGTACCTTTTCATGTATGTTCAAGGAGGTGTAGAAGGGAGGGGATGAGTCATTCCTATATTCTACCATAGGACCTAGGATAACTGCAGGCTTTTCATTTTGTATATTAATGGAGTCTGTGGGAAGGCATGAGGCTTCAGACTGTAAAATCTCAGAGAAGCGTTTCTTGAACCCTTCATGCTTAATCAATTCGGTTAGGGGCACAGGGATTCTAATTTTTTGAATTTCATGCTCGAAATTAAAAGAAGATGTAAGCTTGGGAATTTCTCTTATTTCGAGAACATGACTCTGGACAATGGGGGAGAGGGGTTGAGCCTTATTACCTCTGTTTTTGTTCACTACCTCATTAGCAGGCTTCTCTATTCTATCAGACTGCTCAGGAACATCAGGTGTTGTTGTCCCCTTTTTAGACCTCAGATCATATCTGCCTCGGCTGCCACTAGCCTTCTCTCCCTTGCTCAATTTATTTAGCTGACTATCCATGAGAGACTCCTCATATGTTGATTGAGTGAGATGAGGAAAAGTAGGCATGTCCCTGAAGCAATGGATTTCAGGATCAAGTTCCTTTTCTCTCTCTTGTTCCTCCTCGGCTACAAAATTGTTTTGGAATGGGGCTTGAACCTTCTGGTCTTCTCTGTCTCTTCCCCTTTCTCTTTGCATAGTCGGAGGAGTAATATTGTTCGGCCTCCTGAAACCTCCTTTATTTTCAGCATTCTACTAGCCTTTGTATGCTTGCCTCCCTTCCACCCTCATTCTCTCCATCTCTGCAGACAGATACTTCACCATCCTGGTCAGTTCATCCACTTGAGGGTGGGGCACCGATGGGTCAGAAGTCGAGGCTTCTGACCTTCCCTTTCTCCTATCTGTGTCGGCCTTGTTTCTTAGCCTATCGGCGCCTAATACATTGGATTCCACTTCTATGGCCGCATCTTTCATTTGAGATAAGGAGGTGGCTCTTCTTTCTCTCAGTAACAGATAGAAATTGGGGCCAAACGCACTAGCATAAGAAATCTTGGCCGAGGATTCTGAAGGATTTATTTCGACAGGGATTTTGTTATACATCTTATTGAATATTTTGGAGAAGTCGGAGACAGACTCTCCTTCCATCTTCTTCAAAGATCCGAACTTTGTCATGTAATACATGAAATCTTTCCTATCGCCCCACTACCTCAGGAAAACATTATCCAGGGCTTCAATCCCAGCAATAGATCATGGAGCCAATCCTCTAAACCATTTCCTCACCTCGCCATCCAGGCTCTGGACGAAGACTCTCATCCAGACATCTTCATTTTCAATATTGAGGTTGTCTGCGTAACTGTAGAAAGCAACCAGGTTCTCTTCCGCAATTATGTCTCCCTCCCCGATGAAATTGGGCATATACTTCAAGTAGTCTCCAGCAGGGAGAGGATTCATAGGATGGGGTAGGATTAAGGGAGTGTATCTGGTAGTGACTATGGCATCCATTCTATTCAGAGGGGGATTGGCACTAGCCATAGGGATATTAGGTGGAGGAGAACTTGGAGGAGAAGGAGTTTGAGAAGGGGCTACTGGGAATGAGTGTCGAAGTGGAGTGGGAAACAAGAGGGGATTTAAGGAGAAGGCTAACGAGCTCAAGTCGGCAGGTGCTTCTCTTTGCACAGGAGTAGTAAAGATAGGAGTGGGGAGATCTTCTGTGGTCCTGGGTCTACGCTAGGGTACAGATTCAGAGGAGAGGGTAGTGACAAGGATTTCTCCCTCCAATCCCAGCTCAGGAGGGGAAAACTCAGCAGGAACACTCCCAAAATTCGGGAAACGGGACACCTCGGAAGGAGGACGATCAAGAATCTGAGGAGGAGAAAATGGATTTCTTACAAAAGGAGATGGCGAATTACCTGGTTCGGCGATGGAAGATTCTTCTTCAGGGGCCTTTCCTTTTCTAAGAACCACCTCCGGATCAGTTTCAGGTGTAGCTAGAGGCAGCTGTGGATGAGACCGCATGTGTCTACCTCTAAAAGCCACAATTAATAGAGCAGGTTCTCCCCCAGTGGATTCGTCACAATGGAGTCGCCAGGTGCACAGCTGAAATCTTGATAATTCTGATATATGATGCAACTTCAGAATCAGTTGATCATTGTCGTTCAATCCCGGGGAAAATATTCAACTTCATCCCCGGCAACGGCGCTAGAAATGTTAGCGTCGGAAGTCACTCCTGGATTTCTTGCAGGAGTAGAGCCCGACACCCATCAGTTTTATGTCATGATAGTTTTAAATTGGTGATCAGATGGGTAGAGACTCAGGGAGATATCACTCTAACTCAGGGACTGGGTCTGGCATGTAAGTAACAAAGGAGGTCTTGATCTAACTTCAACCAGTGGGTTGATTAAAAGATGAACAGGTGGAAGACTTGGTAAGAAGGGTGAACAAACTACTTTGGGCAACTAGCTTTTAGCAGTTTGTAGAAGAAAGAATCTGAATGCAAGATCCTCTTGGTTCAGGGTCTCAAGAAATTGAAAGGGGACTTGACTGGATCCTCCAATTCCAAGTCACTCAGCGCCGGGGAAAATCACAAGGACCGATTAGAAACAACGTAACTGCTACAGTGATCCAATCCAACATCATCCTATAATAGCTACAACTCGACTGGATCCTCCAATTTCGAGTTTCTCTAACATAGTGTAAACAAAGGCGTGAAAGAAACTGGCATTCATAAGGCAAGAAGTCTCAAAAGTCCATACATAACCAGAATAACAGTGCTTCGTTAAAACTTTACAACCGGGAGCTCTCCTCAACCATCGATTCTTACAAAATACAAGGCCTGAGTCTATATACTCAGGAAAATTCACCTCGCAGAGGCATGCCCAGTCACCCAAGGCTTGGTGTCCCTTCAGTCAAACTCGTACTAATATCTTTCTTTAAGTGCCATCTTAACTACGCATGGCTCCTGTAAGGAGGGTAGATGAGCCATTAAGTGCTCGACTAGCATGCACAGACTTCTCTGTCGAGTTGAGGATTTCGACATGGATTTATTTGAGAAAATCGATACATAGGACCTCTGCGAGTAGGCGGCTTGACAGACCCTCCATTCCCCTCACTTAATGAATGAAAGGAGGTTTCAACCACTCGCTCTTGTCTTCATTTACTCCAAGCAAGAAACAGTATTAAGATCGGATCCGATGGTGCCTGGACATCAAGAGGATCCCCTATGTAACTAAACTCAGTGCCCTTGGTCTTCTGTACATAGCTCCCTTCTTTCTCCAAGTTACCACGGTGCTTTCGACGTTCATGAATGGGAAGGAGATAATCCCTACATTTAGAAATCGCGATGAGCGAAATGTCGAGGCGGCTCAATCTGGTGCCACGCATCCCTCCGAGATCTAACGGTCTTGAACTCACCCGACGCTACTATGGGCCCGGGTCCAGGACTATCCCAGCATCTCGTGCATCGGAACATAATGGAGCTACTTCTTGTGCCTTAGAGTCACGATAGGCGAAACACCGATATGGCTCAGTTTGTCGCTAGGTGTCCCCCTTGGATGGACGGCCGAAAATGCCTCGTGATACCGCAGGCCCCACTTTCTACGCTTTTGGCGCTGTCGGGGTTCGGGGTTTCACGATGTTCAAAGACATAAAACTTCCACCCCACGAACTCCCGAATGTCGAAACGTCGACGCAGCCAGATTTTGCGCCACGCGTCCTTAGGATGAATGGACGAGGGGGCATTGATATTTAAAAGGGAGCTGCCCTCGTTTACAGGCTCGCTTGAAGTGACTCAGTGCTAGGACCGTGGGCTCGGCTCCAAAGGTGCTTTCATCATTTCACCGATCGGCGATTTCAACTGCAACGAATGGGAGGCTCCTTGTTTCCCGAAACTCCGATCCCCGATACGTCAAATGGAAGCCACCTGTCCCAATTGGATCGGACGACCCAGATTTGTCTTGAATTATTGGAGCTATCTCTTTCATTAACCCTGGGGAAACTTGGCAGCCCCGAAATCCCGACGATCGTTGATCATCTTTATAGGTGGATCTCGGTGGCCGTCAGCAAAACTTCGCCCATTCACTCGAATTGTAACTGAAAAGAGGTTCCTCTGTGCGGTGCTTGGGTGCTTCCCGAGCAATCCTGCAGATCTGTGTACCTTTGTGCCCCGATACCAAAATTGTTGCTAACACCAGCCTAGAAACCTTCTCCAAATAGAGAATCCACCACTTAGGACAATGCTTCACCCACCAAAGGGTGTTCTTCGATGAAAAAAACATAATCCAAATGCATGGTCCACCCAAAACTACAACATTATGGAGTATTTGTCCCAAGTATCATGTGCCATGTCTTCTCTAAAATTTCTACAAAGTTATCTAACACAATGTAAGGCCTTGTTATCATCCATAGACGAGGTTGACCCATCAGAGTCCAATATGATTACGTTTGATTTTGACCAAATTTAGCATAGGATCTCCCAACAAATTTATTTCCAGATTCAAGTAATGGTATGTGGGAAAAATATATTCTAAACAGTTGTTGACAATGGAGCTTCCACTTGTATCATTTCCATCTCATGTTGGAAAGTTGTTGGATCTCCAAATCTCAATTCATCTAACACCGTGCTTAAGGAATTTGATGGACCAATGTTTCATCCTAATGGGATCATTACCACATTTCCCATAGAGTTAGGTGGTTAGACCATTTTAGTGGAATTTGAAGTGGTCAATTCCCCTCTAGAATACAACCTTCTACTTGGGTATACTTAGTTTTCTAAGTTGACGGTTGTAGCCTCATCGGTTTTAGAGTCCTTTGTTTTTCTCATCGGGGGAGAATTGTGAAAATCGATCAACTTGAATACTACACACCGAAACTTAAGACTAATGAGGGCTCCAATGTTCCCTTTGTTGGTGACTCCAAAATTTCCTATCAGATTGTAGGTGTAGGGATGTTTAAAGAATCCTCCTTGATGGCTACATTTACCCTTCCCCCGCCACCTCCTTCATATCATGTGGCTCTTATTAATATGATCTCTTCCATTACCAGTGGATCCCTCAGATTTTTTTATCCTTGCTAGAGTCTTATGGAGCTCACATGTTGCTCACAATGGTTGAGATTTCCTATCAAGAAATCCATTCGGCATCTAATGACTCTGATCTCAATCTCCAACAGGTTGTGGAATTCAAATAGTATTATGAGCCTACATGGGTCATCACTCATCCTCCTTATTTTCATGAATTCCTAGACCCTGAGTTGCCTTTAAATAAGGCCATCATGGAATCCATCATGCTTTAGTTGATAGACCATGGGATGACATGCACCACTTCATTTCATTTCTTCTTGATTTGGAATGGTTGGAGGATGACATTAAAAATACTAATTATATTGATAATATTCAATGGTTCCATCTCCCATTGTGACACATGACTCATTTTCCAAAGGAAACTTGGAAAACATATCAAAGACCATAACCATTGATATTTCAATGAAGCTATGTGTCGTGGAACACATCCTGATAGGTGCAGACTATTCTCCTAAAAATATTTAACTTTATACTATCCTATTCAAATAATTTTGTGACCTTTTTCTTGTTCTTACGAAAAAATGCCTAGTATTGAACCCTGGATTATTGAGAGTGAGATAAAAACATATGACGAAGCCAAGCCTATTGTACAAAATATCTAGCTAGTGAACCTGAAGAAAGATGCTACCATCAAGGCGGAGGTTGAAAGTATTCTTCATGCTGAATTTATCTATCTAGTTCCCTTGACTAAATGGGTATCTAATATTGTTCTTATCACTAAGAAATAAGGCACAATCTAGGTCTGCGTTAATTATAAGGATTTAAACAAGGCTTGTCCTAAGGATAATGATCCTACCCCATTCATTAATAAGATTATCGATGAGTGTGCCAACAGTGAAATATTTCCATTCATGGATGGTTTCTCTAGCTATAATCAGATCCATATTACACTAGAAGATATACACAAGGCTACCTTCATTTTCCCCTGGGGAAAATTCACTTATTGGAAGTTTCTATTTGGCCTTCAAAATGTTGGGGCCACATTCCAGCGGGACATGTCATATGATTTCACAACATCAAAAATATTGTAGATGCATACTTATATGATTTGGATACTTGGTATTAATGGTGTGAGGATCATCCTATTCACCTGTGGGCCATATTTACCCAATGTTGTTACTATAATAAAAATTTGAACCCACACTAGTGAATATTTTTTGTAGTTTATGGGAAATTATTGGGCTTCATCATGTCCAATTATGGGATCATGGTTAATCCCTTGAAGGTTGAGGCAATTAGTCAATTGCCTCATCCTCGTACCATTAGCCAAAATCAAAGTTTGTAAGGGAAGGAAAACTTTTTGCATAGGTTTATTGTCAAATACTCAGATATAACAAAAATATTTGTGTCCTTGTTGAAGAAAGGTGTGCATTTTGTATGGGACAACCAAGCACAACGATCATCCAATTCCTTGAAGAAATCCTTGATGTCAACCCCATTGTTTAGCCCTCTTAATTATGAATAGGAATTATTTCTCTATATCATAGCCTTTGAATCCACCATCAGTATGGTGCTTGTCCAAGATGACAGTGCACAAAAAGAACATGTGATATACAATGTTATCAAAGGTAACATTCGTCTAGAGCTTCGATATTCGCATGTTGAAAAAATTGTCCTTGGAATATGTTCGTTTTGTTCAACATTTACATCATTACATACTCTTTCATAAGACCATTTTCAAATCATAATCTATCCCAATGAAGCACATCTTAATCCGTCAAATCACTGGGTAAAAATACTCGAAGTGGATCATCATCTTATAAGAGTTTGACCTCGAGTTTGTAACTGTCAAATACAAGAAGTATTTGGCCTTTGTTGAGTTGATGTCCGAACTTACCCGAGTCAATGATGAACCCATGTATAATGATTTCTTTTCTGATGAGTCATTATTTCTCATTGACTCGTCCGATCCCTAGTATGGGGATGTCTTGGTATACCTCCAAACCCAGTGTTTATGTCCTCACTTATCCCAAGACAGGCATTGATGCATATGCCATTGGGAAAAAAAATACCTCATCATTGATGACACTCATTATCATCTAGGAGTTGATTTGATTTTATGTCGATGCCTTTTCCATGAGGAATTTGAACAAATTTTGAATGATTGTCATGTTGGAGCATGTGGAAGTCATTTATCTAGGATTTCCATTGCCTATAATATCTTGCACATAGGTTACTTTTGGCCTATCATCTTTAAAGATTGTATGATTGTGGTCTAGAAGTGTCACCCTTTTCAAGTCTTCAATCGAAAAATAAGCACTCAACTTGGTCCATTACATCATGTGGTATCGTTGGTCCCTTCACCAAATGGCGTATTAATTTAATGACATGTAATCCTACCTAGGCTAATGACCATGGTTACATCATCATGTTTGTTAATTACTTCACTAATTGGGCCAAGTCCTTGCATACCTTTTCTAATAATGTAACCATAATGACATTATTCATGTTCAATCACATCATTCACAATTTGGCGTACCTAATACTATTGTGATGGACCATGGGTCCCATTTTCACAACAAAATGAAGACCAAAATAGCTTCCAAGTTTTGTTTTCTCTATGAGAACTCGACACCTTATTATCCTCAATCAAATGGTCAAGTTGAAGCCATCAATCGGGTACTAAAAACCATGATCCAAAGGATGGTAGGGAAGCACAATATTAACTATAATCTTATGTTATTTTTGCAATTATACACCTACCGGACCTCGGCTAAGACTGCCACAAGGTTTACATTGTTTCATCTTGTTTATGGAGTGGAGGAAGTCCTACCAATTGAATGTGAAATTCCATCATTGAAACTATCGTAGAACTCTCAATACTTCCATCGAGGAAGAGTACCTATTGTATTTGTCCCATCTTGATGAAAAATGTTGTGATGCTACAGTGGATAATGAGACTCATACAAAGTAAATCAAAGCCCAATATGAAAAAATGGTTTGGCCTTGTGTATTTGGAAAAGGTGACTTGGTTTTGGCCTATGATCAATACCATGATAAGTTAGGAGAAGGTATGTTTTAACCCCTTTGGCATGGTCCTTACATCATGAGACATGTGTTACATAAATGGGCCTACAAGTTAGTCCATTATGATGTAAATCCACTATTAGAGACTCACAATGGGATCTACCTAAAAAATTGTTATGCATAGGATGGATGGCCTCGTGATAATTGTATATAGTGTATTTTTGTTTCATGTGATGTGCATTTTTATTTTATTTGTGTGGTTTTTTTCAATTCAATGTTTATAATATTTTATGCTTGATTCTCAAACACCAATGTCCACCTTGGTCTGTGTAGGATTTGCAGATGTTGCTAACCATAGTACTCAAAACATTTCTTTTGTCGCTTGGGTGATTTTCTCACCCACTTATCAACTGGTGAGTTCAAGGGGCATATTCCTTGGTCCTTCCACCAAAAACATCACAACGTATGGCATAGTCATTTAACTCTTTTATGAGGCTATTACTCTCGGAATTCATAGGTTAGTTGTTTGATATGGATTGTGAAAGGAATGAAATGGGAAATAGGCAAGTAAATGTGACAAAATAAAGTAAAGAGAATAATATGGTACGAGATCAACTCTTTAT
>ML809842.1:132407-143902 GCA_009831015.1 Picea engelmannii | reverse complement strand
GGGGCATATTCCTTGGTCCTTCCACCAAAAACATCACAACGTATGGCATAGTCATTTAACTCTTTTATGAGGCTATTACTCTCGGAATTCATATATATACATCATGAATGGATATCCTCCTTTATATATATATTATGGGGTTCCTCATAGGAGTCATGTATTTTCATTATTTCATTTTTATTTGTTTTATTTTTCAAATACCATGGGTTACAAAAAAACATGGGTGGATTCCATGGGTTGAAAAATTCATGCACGTGTCTTTTCTCCACTTATTATTATTATTATTATTTATCATTTTTCTCCCACCAAATACCATGGGTGTATACCATGGTTTACTAAAACCATGGGTTCATATATTCCTAATTGTAAAAAGAAAAAATCACCATGGTGATTTGGTGGAAGAGGTGGATGGCCACCAATTTCCACTTGGATTAGTCCTCCCCCTTAGGAAGAAATGGTCCCCATTGCATCGATTTCCCTCATCATATGGGGAAACTTTTGTTGAATTTGGCTCCTAGTGAGCCACTTTCCTTGGTGAAGAAGCTTCCCTACTTTGACGACCTGGTAGAGTTGTATGTTCTATGGAAAGGTTCCTTTCATTTGTGTATCCATGATTCAATCAATTGTAGCCTACTCAAGGTATCCAAAGTTGAGTTATGTAGGGGCAAAGTGCTCAACTACCTCTAAAATGTCCAGTAAAGGTGGAAAATATGAGTGAAGGAGCTCCACATTGAAGAATAGATGTAGGCCAAGGATTGGGGGAATACTTAATTCAAAAGAATTCTCACCTACATCCTTGGTGGTGGTGTAAGGCCCATATCAAAGTGGTTGAAGCTTTTGATGGGGTACTACACGATGATATTTCTGCCAATGTAACCAGACCTTATCACCAACCTTAAAAAAAATTGCAACTTGATGTTAGATATGTCATTTATTTTACTTGGAATGGGATTTCTACAAGATTCCATGGACTTGTTGGTAGATGTGTGGAATCCTTTCATTAAATTTGGATGCATGATTTGCCTCGATTTGACACTTTATTTCCTTGTTCTTCAGAAGGGAGAATTTGTAGATTGAACCATTGGGTAAGGGAGCATTGGGCACCAATTCAATGGAATGATTAATGTGACAGTGTAGAGGCACCCCTGTATGTGAAGAAGAAATATCTTTGTGTTCCTCTACAATCTTGTCAACCTGCTTCTACTAGATAGAAAGGTCTTGGCATGAGGTTGTAGTGATCATAGTGACCTTTTCTTCACCTTCTGACTAGATCATGAAGAGGGAAAAAATTGTAGTCTGAGAGATTACTTTGCGGAACCATTTTTCCAACATCAATGAAATGGTACTAGTCGAAACTACCTCTAGTACCCTATAGAGATAACCTCCCATAGTACCAATGACATTGCAGGGTCAGGACTCATAAAAAGTGTGACATTTTCACATATATGGTTATCCCAAAAGACCATCACAAACTTCGAGTGGGGAAACATCACATAGTAACTCATCTTTGAAGGGCTTGATGTCATAGGAAAAATGACCTATTGGATGATGCAATGGTCTCGTCCATGACTCAACCATATGATGGTGTATGGTTAGGGGTGAGACATTGTCGACAACTTCATTCTTTTGACGAACTCGACTGAAATCAGGTTCTTCTAACTCATGTTGTCAATAATGAAATGCAGTGGGATCCCCTCACCCACATCAGTGAATGGAATATGTGCTCCTCCTCCTCTGTCTCCTTTGGTTCTTATGATTGTATTTTTGTGTTCGTGATGGTAACAGTGGGTTCTACATCGATGATCTATTTCCCTTTATTGTTCTATGAATTAGAGTTTGAGTCATGTTCTGATTCTTTTTATTTGAGATAGGCCACCAATGACTATTTTGAACAAAATTCATCAGTGTTGTGGCATGGGAATTTATGGAAGTCACACCACTTTCTAGTGTTTTTTTTCAACTTCCCATCACCCTTCCTAGTCGATGGATTGGACTGATTTTTTAGATATTGACACTCCTTGCTTTTTCCTTTATTCTATGAGTTAGGGTTTCCTTTTCCATGCTTTTGTTGTGTCAAATTTGCAAACTTGAACTCACACTTATTCTACTGCTTGAATTTCTACTTGATTTCGACTACATATCAATAAGCAGATCTCAGTGAGGAGAATTCCAAGAAATCCATCTATGTTTGGATGTACCTATACAGACCACTATGGTACTTAAAAACTAGGTGCTTCTCAGAATATTTGATACCCATCTTTGAGTGCAAGGTATGGAATATGTTGGTGTACTCTGACACTTTCTGGTCTATTTATTGATGCAGAGTTTGTTCAACAACACAGGTATTCCAACAGAGGATGAACACCTTCAGTAACCACTCACATAACCAAATCAAAGATCAACACACCGATGTTTTCATGTGGTAAAACCCCTATGGGGAAACATCCACTGCCCCAGCCAACGCATCCACTTGGATTAGTTTATTAATGCAAAAGAAAAAGATTACAGAGAGACTTTACAAAGAGAGTTTCTCATAATCGATCATCGGAAAATGACCCTCCATGCTCTTTAAATAGAGATCATGGACCAATAGGGTGTTAAGCCACGGATCAATGGTTGTTAAGATCAAGGAGAGTATGAACCGTCAGATCACTCTTTGTCGGGAACATATCGTGACCGTCGGATCACTCTCTATCGGGAACATATCGTGATCGTCGAATTTCCTAACTACAAATGCATACTAATGCATACTAAAGAAACACACTATGAAACACACTTTTACCTAACGACACATTAGACAAAGTAGATCTTAACTAACTCATAAGTGTCTAAATATCCTAACATCCCCCCTTAAGAAAAACTTGGGATAGGATTGAAGGATTTATAATAGTGACACAATAGGAGAAGGAAGGAGGCATTAGAGACTATCCCCCCTTAATGACAACTTCTTGAACTCCTAACATATATCAAAGTTTGGAAAACTTCGCTTCTGTAAGAGCACTTCAATAAATTGATCATGAATGAGATTTCTGATGAAGTGCATGTGTATCTCGATGTTTTTGCTACGCTGATGTTGAATTGGGTCTTTGGCGAGTTTGATGGCACTCTGATTATCTCACCAAAGGCTGGTCAAATGTTGCTGCTAGAATCCAAACTTTGAAAGGATCTTTCGAATCCACAAGACTTCCTGACTTGCATTCACCGTTGCTTGGTACTCTGCTTCTGCTGAAGAAAGTGCAATAGAATGTTGTTTCTTACAGGCCCAAGTGAGAGGTCCTGAACCATGGCTGAAAACATAACCTGCAGTAGACTTCCAATCATCAGGGTCACCGGCCCAATCTGAATCAGTGAAACCAACCAATAAAGGAGTCCCCCCTTAACTGTAATGTATCCTGAACTTAACTGTACCATGGACATAGTGAAGTATCATTTTCGCTGCTTTCCAATGGCTTTCATGGGGTGTTTGCATATACCGGGCAACAATACCAACAGCAAAGGAAAGATCAGGATGGGTATGAGTCAAGTATAAGAGGTTACCAACTAACGAACGGTACAAGGTGACATCAATTTCTGGAGAAGTACAGGTGGTAGTAAGATTGAATCCAGAATGGAAGGGATAAGGGGTTGGTTTACAATCATCCATGTGAAAGCGACGAAGAAGGTCACAAGCATACTTAGACTAGGAAAGAAATATTCCTGCATTGGTTTGTAAAACTTGGAGGCCAAGGAAATAATGCAAAAATCCTAAGTCTTTCATTTCAAATTTCTTCTTAAGGTTGGTTTTCACATGGTTTAAAATTTTTGAGTCACTACCAATAAGGATAGGGTCATCAACAAAAAGGACAAGGATTATGAGATGGATTCCTACTTTCTTTGTATAGACATTAGGATCAGAATGGCATCTAGAGAATCTAGTGGCAATAAGAAATCTTTCCATTTTGGCATACCAAGATTGGGGAGCTTGCTTGAGACCATAAAGAGATTTCTTAAGGAGACAGACAAGGCTAGAGTCATTTTGGACATAGCCAAGAGGTTGTTCCATGTAGATTTCTTCTTGCAAATCTATATGAAAGAAAGAAGATTTAACAACCATCTGATGGACCTCCCATTTATGTGAGGCAACAGGGGCAAGAACAAGTCAGATGGAATTCATCTTGGCTACAGGGGAAAAGGTTTCATTATAGTCAATTCCCTCAACTTGGGAAAATCCTTTGGAAACTAACCGAGCCTTGTGTCTTTCAACACTTCCATCTGATGCATAATTAGTTCTATAGACCCATTTACATTTGAAAATTTTTCTTCCTTTTGGAAGAGGTACAAGATCCCAAGTATCGTTTGCCAGTAAAGAACGATACTCTTCATTCATTGTTGTATCCCAATCTGGATGACCTGAAGCTTATGCAAATGTCTTTGGATCATAAGTTTCTGAAACTTGAGCCAAAAGAGAAGAGGCTCACTGGAACTATGAACATGTCTGATGCTGATATGAAGGATCACCAGCTGCTTCTTGTGTTGAATGGACCCATATAGGAAGCGGTGGAGCTAGTGTTGGTTCAGGTTTAAAGGAATCATTTAGAGGAAGGTGAGCAAGCGAAGGTGGATTTTCATCATCACTATCATCATCTGAAGAAGAAACCGGAACAGAAGAAGGCACAAATGCCGAAGATGGATCACAGGCTGAAGAAGGCACAACCACCGAATTAGGCTCGTAGGCCAAAGAAGGCACAAATGTTGAATTAGGCTCGCAGGCAAAGATATTTTCATCAAATTTAACATCTCTTCTAATAATAATTTCATTACAATGTGTTTGAAGAAGTCTATAACCTTTGACATCTTCAGAATAACCAACAAATATACACTTATCACTTTTAGGTTGCAATGCTTTCCTTTTCTCATCAGGAATGTGAGCCCATGCTATACTGCCAAATACATGGAAGTGACTTACATCTAGTTTAATTTTAGTCCAAGCTTCTTCTGGTGTTATATTTTTAAGAGCCTTTCTGGGATTGCAATTTACTATGTAATTTGCACAGTTGATGGATTTCACCCAATACTTTAGACTTAATCCCTTAGATTAGATCATACAATTAGCCATTTGTTTTAATGTGTGATTCTTTCTCTCAGCAACATCATTTTGTTGTGGTGTATATGGAACAGTGTGTTTCATTTGGATTCCCTGTGTAGTGCAGTAACTTGTAAAATCATTGTTCACATAGTCGCCTCCATTATCTGTTCTTAACCTTTGAATTTGATGTCCAGATTGCTTTTCTACAAGGGCCTTGTAGGCCAAAAACTTATCAAAAAATTCACTCTTAAGTTTTAAGAAGTAAACCCAAGTACATCTGCAAAAGTCATCAATGAAAGTTAAGAAATACTTGCACCCAAAAAAAGAAGGAGAAGAAAGTGGACCACACAAATCACTGTGAACAAGCTGCAAATGACCCGAGGTGTGCCAAGACGCACGTTTTTCAAAACTGTCCCGATGATGTTTGTGGAGAACAAAACTGACACAAACACCATCTCTGCATGAAACAAGAGGAATACCAGTCACCATCTGTTGATTACATAGTTGTTGCAATGAGCGATTGTTTAGATGATCAAACTGCTCATGCCAAAGTTTGTTCAAGTCGTCACTATGAGCAAGAAAAAATGATGAAAAATATGATGACCCAAAGTTGTCAAACTTGTACAACCTGGTAATATCATCTGCAATTCCAGTTGCAAGAACACGGTTCGGATCTTTTAGATCCTTGATTAAAACTGGGTGAGGTGAAAACTCTACGGTTTTACCTTCACCTGAATGAGTGATTTGATATACTGATAGAAGGTTACAAGAAAGACTTGGAACACATAATACATCATTGAAATGACCATTTTCTACTTGAAATGTTCCAAATCCTTCAACACTAAGAGATCTATCATCACCAACAAATATTTTCTTGGTGTTACATTCATTTAGAGTAGAAAATATGTATCTATCCTTAGCCATGTGATAAGATGCTCCAAAATCAATAAGCCACTTATCAGAAGTAGAAGTAGAATTTGTATTGAAGGAGAAACCAGAAGCAGAAAGTGCATGTCCATGAGAAGAAGAAGAAGAAGTAGAAACAATATTGATGTTGTGCTTCTTCATCGCTGCTTCTAAAGCTGCCATCTTCTTGAAACATTTGGACTCATCATGACCATATTTATCACAAAAGTTGCAATGTCTGTCAGTCTTATTATTTTTATATTTTCTTCATTTGTCTCCATTAGGAGAAAAAGTTGTCTAAGTGGGTTTGGGACCCTTATAAATATTGTTGTTGTGGTGAGGATGTTGCTTCTTAGGATTCTTGGGTTTATGTTTATGATGGACAACTAAGGCTTTGTTGGAGGTACATGCAGTGCTAATCACTCCAAGTTGTACTAGCTTATCTTGCTCTCTAATCAAATCATCACAAAAGTTCTCAAGACTGGGTTTTTGATAAGCTACCCCTAGAGCCTCTTGCATGGCATAAAAGGTAGATACAGAAATAGAATATGCACTACCTAGCTTAGAAAGAATAAATAGATGCAACGATCTTCGTCTATCTTTGTATTACATTCTTCACATAAAGTTCTGAGTGTTTTAAACTTAGATAGATAGTCTTCAATGCAAGAAAAATCACTTGGACTTAAAGTTAGTACTTTATTTTCTAACTATTGTGCTCAAATAATATTGTGTTTACCAAACACAAATTCAATATTTTCCCAAGATTCTTTGGGTTTATAAATTAATTGAAGGTGGAAACTTAAATCAGGAGAGATGGACATTCTGATTAATCCACGTGCTTCATCATTCCTATTATCCCATTTGGATTTCTTATCAGCATCAATGGATGTTGTTTCCTTTCCCAAGGTAATCTGGTACAAGCCTTTACTTCTTAATAAATCCTCCATATGGGATTTCCATTGGAAGTAGTTGGTGTTGGTAAGTAAGAGATTACTAGTAGAATCCATATTAAATATGCAGATAATATGGAGTTTAAAACTGAAACTGATGATCTGAATGGAAAGATCTCGAAAAGTTATGCATCTTAAAAAAAACGGACTTCGGATGTGAGAGTTATGCCCTTTTTTAAAAAGGCATAAACGGTAACCAAAGGACCACATGGTGGTGTAAGTTGCTTTATGAAGTGACCCACTTTTATAAAGAGAAGTGGGGATCACTTTTTCAATGAAGTTACTTCATGAAAAATAAACAACTCTAAAATAAAATATTAAAGCTACTTATAGTGATTCACTTTTATACTTGAAGTGAAATACACTTTACAATTTTAGCATGAACTTTTTCAAAAAAAGTAACAAAAGAGAGACTTGAACTCAAGACCTCTTACTTAATAAGGAAATTTTTAACCAAATGGTCTAGAAAAACATATTGTAATGTTCATAAGGAGGATGTTTGTTGTTGTGGTTGTTAACGACCTTGAAGAGCGTGCTAAAAAAAAACTCTTTTCACACAAGAAAAAAAATTTGCTTCTCGATGACAACAAGGGTTAGATCTCGGTTAGCTTACCCAGAAGATGCACCTTTTCCTATCTGTTTATGATTTTCTGAGATCACACAGGGCGCAAGGAAAAGAGAATACGTAGATCCAAAAGAGTAGCAACCCATAAATAAATAATACAAAACTGAAATAAAACCAAAATACTACTCTGCAAAAAATTTTAAAATGTGTATTCAAGCTTTATACCTCAAGATCTGACTGTAATGGTCGTATCTTGGGAAAATGGAAACTTTTTTGAGTGAAACAAAAAGTGTTCCTGAATGAAAAGAGTGCTTCGGACGTAATGGAACAATCCTCTTGGCCCAGAAATGTACGAAAATGACAAAAACTGAAGATGAGGCAACTTGACTTCACGATCTCGATCTACAACAGGAGTGGATCTTCAAACAGGCTCTAATACCATGTTCAACAATACAAGTATTCCAACAGAGGAAGAAAACCTTTAGTAACCACTCACATAACTAGATCAAAGATCAACACACTAATATTTTCACGTGGTAAAACCCCTACGGGGAAACATCCATAGCCCCAACCAACGCGGCCACTTGGAGCAATTTATTAATGCAAAAGAAAAAGATTAGAGAGAGATTTTACAAGAGATTTTCTCACAATTGATCATCGGAAAATGACCCTCCATGCTCTTTAAGTATAGATCATGGACTAATCGGGTGTTAAGCCACGGATCAATGGTTGTTAATATCGAGGAGAGTATGAACCGTCAGATCACTCTATGTCGGGAACATATCGTGACCGTCGGAATTCCTAACTACAAATGCATACTAAATAAACACACTAAGAAACACACTTTTACCTACGGACACATTAGACCAAGTAGATCTTAACTAACTCTTAAGTCAAGATATAACTTCTTGTTTGCAACAATGTTTCTTCTTTTAATTAATTTTGGTTGACTTGTCACTTCTTGTTACAATTGTTTAGGGCTTCTTAACCATACTTTGGGGCTTCCATCTTCAAGAGGGCATATCTCCTTAACCATGAGGAACCACGTGATGTACCACCTATTTTTGGAAATGGCATGATGAGGACTATCAATATATGAGGTTTTTGCATGAAATTGCAATGTCCTTCATCCTTGTTTTCCTCAAACAACGTATGGCTTCATGACCACACCTCTAGTAGTATTCTTCATAGTGTTGGCAAATATGTAACAGACAACGAATGGCATGAGTATAGGAAGAATGTACAGAGGATTGTTAGATTATTTACAGGCAACATATACTTGTCATTGATGGAAAGTACAGTAGTGGTGATGGCTTGAGTACAGCAGCGATGATCAGTGGAGCAGTGATAATCGTGGAAGAGCATCAACTGTGTTTGTTGAATCTCTTTTTGAATTCCCGATGGTCGTCAGATCTGAATGAAGACAAGAAGAGCATGCTGAAAAGGAAGACAGATCTCAGGGGTTCGATTCAAGTGTGGGATCCAACCATCATTGGATCAAGGAGAACTTGCACGCATTTTAAAGTATAACAAGGAGAAAAGGGGCTCACAAAATCTCAAAAGAAGGAGGACCGTCCATCTCAGAGGGTTAGGTGGACCGTTGATTCGACTCCCTGTCGGAGTTTTGAGGATCGCGTGTTGGAAATTCAAAGAAACAATGCAACAGGAATCCCGATTTCTCGATATGAAAAATCCCGGCGTAATCTGAGCCGTCAAATCAAGATCACATCTGAACCGTTGATCGGAGTTTCGAGGATTGCGTGTTGGAAATGTCAAATAAACAATGCAAGAGGAATCCCAATTTATCGATATGAAAAATCTCGACGTAATCTAAGCCGTCAAATCAAGATCACATCTGAACCGTCGACCCAACTCACATCAGCAGACCACGTCAGCTAGGAACATGTGGCACAACCAGGTAATGACAAGTGTCAGACTGATTCAACATTTCAGGCACATGTAAGTCACGAATCAGAGTGACACGTGGCAGTATTCAACACGTGTCAATCCATGTGTGACGTTAGCAGATGGACACCTTGTCGGAGTTTCGAGGATCGAGAGTTGGAGATGTCAAAGTTTTTTAACATCAGGAATCTTGATTTCACGATATGTGAAATCACGATTTAATCACATCCCTTGAATAGAGATGTGATCTGCACCGTTGATCCGACTTCTTTACGGAGTGTCGAGGATCGGGAATTTGAAGTCACAAAAACACCGAACGTCCAGAGTGTCGAAATCGCGATGAGTGAAATCCTGACTTAATCTTAATCGTCAGATCTAAATATGATCAGGATCGTTGATCCGACTGCTTTACGGAATTTTGTGGATCGGGATTTGTAAGTGAAAAGAACATTGAACATAAGGAATGCTGAAATCCGATTTAAAGGGAAGATTAATAAAGTTCATCCTACGGTGTGGATAAACTTGAATGTGATCGGAGGGTTACTGTTCCCTCTCACAGTTAACTCCTTAGTTATGAATCTATTAAAAGAAATAGACTCATGATTGAGAATCAGTTAGCGTTTCAGTTGCTAGGACAGTTGTCCTTATTTTTCCTAAGGAAATGCGAAGTGGAATCGTCGGAGAGGTGTGTATAAAATAATATGAGACAGAATGTGAATGGTTGGTTGTTCTGGATGAAAAAAAGAATGAAACTGTAAGAAAGGGAAAAGGAGAGGATGCGCAGTATGAAATGGAGCATATGTGCAGAGTGAAATCAAATACAGAGCATAATAACAGAGCAAGTTGAAGCATATCAGAATGACAGAAAAAGTTGATGCAGAGCAAACCTACTGAATAGACAGAGGAAGAGAAGAATTGCAGAACAGTTTGTAGAAGATCAGACTTACAGAACAGAGAAAGAGTGGTAAGAATTGATTTATCTGTGTAGTTATCTGTGTATTCATTCATTAATACATTAGGGAGGTTGGGAGGTGCTTGGGAGGACTGTTTTCCTCAGAGGTTCAAGTGGGAGCTTGAACACAGGAAGTTGTAGCTTCCATCTGGTTGTAGCCAGAGAAACCAGGGTGGCAGGGTGGTGCAAGGGAGAACAAGTGTTCTCTGTTATACAGGTTGGAGATTGTGTAACTGGAAGTTGGTGCTTCCATCCAGTTGGTGATGGAACATTCAGGAAGTTGGTGCTTTCATCCAGTTGGTGCTAGAATATTCAGGGAGTTGGTGCTTCCTTCTAGTGGGTGCTAGAGAAACCAGAGATTTGGTGCTCTCAAACAAGTTGCAGCTTGTAAAACAGAGGTAGCAGCCTCACATTGAGTTGGTGCTCAATTAGAGATGATGTACAGAACCTAAAAAGACTACCTATCATTTCGAAGAAGAAGAGGTTTTCTCCCTTTATGGGTTTCCTCGTGAAAATCTGTCTCTATGTATACCTTATGTGTGACTGATGATTTTTACTTTTACTGTCCATATGCTGTATAATGTTGATGATCACTTGAAGAAATATTAAGAATATTTTAATAGAGTTAAAATTGTTTAATCTCAAAGACAACTGATTCACCCCCCCCTCTCAGTTGTATTATTAATTCCAACAATTGGTATCAGAGCGGGTTCCTTTTATTCAAAGGTAGATCTGTAAGCTTAAACATGACAAGTCGGCAAGGGACTTCAGCCTCTAAGCCCCCTCTATTTGATGGAACAAATTTTGCCTTCTGGAAGGTTAGAATGAGAACATACTTAATGGCCTTGGGTGCTGATGTTTAGGATGTAGTAGAGACTGGATATACAAAACCTATTGTGCTATCCTCCAAGGATGATAAGTTAGAGTTTAGTTTTAATGCTAAGGGGATGAATGCTATCTTGAATGGACTTGTTGAAGCTAAGTTTGTAAAGGTGATGCATCTTGACATTGCCAAAGCAATGTGGGATAAACTTATTAACAGTTATGAAGGAAATGAGAAAGTAAAAGATGCCAAACTCCAAACATACATATTGAAATTTGAACAACTAAAGATGAATGAAGATGAAACAATTAGCAAGTATTTTTTAAGAG
>ML809842.1:98839-121859 GCA_009831015.1 Picea engelmannii | reverse complement strand
GGGTTCCCAAAGGAGAACCTCATGTTGAATGTTATCCTTTAAAGTTCCTATGAATACATAAATCAAGTGCTCATCTGGAATATTTGTTACCTTTATACTCAATCTTTGGAAGTTCTCAATGTGCTCCGCCACTGGGCCCTTTTGCTTGAGATTTATCAATTGTCTAAACAAGGTATTGCTCCTTGTATCCTCATAGTGTACTATCATTTCTTCTGTGAAAATTGTCCAAGTGACAAGTGATTTGCAAGAACTAAGACATCGATACCACACAAATTGATTGGGTTCTAAATATAAAGAAGCAATTTTTACCTTTTGTGTGTGTGGTAGATCTTGTAGATCAAAGAACTATTCCATCTGAAGTATCCATGTGACTGGATCCTTGCCATAAAACTTCTTCATATCAATCTTAGGAAAGTGCTTGGTCTTCAACCCAAAATTTGAGTTTCTCCAGTCTTGATTTATCTTCCTTGTGTCCTCATCATGAATTTCATGGGATACATTTTCACTTTCAGGTGGCCTCTCTATTAGGAAATTTTTCAATCCTTCCATGATCTCCCTTTTTAAACCATCCATCTTAGTATCCACTATTGCCTCAAAATTAGCTTCAGTTGAATCCATCATCCTTTGTAGTTAATCTTTTGTTATTGTCTTATTTTGTAAATAATTTATGTCCCTATGAATTTCTTCACCTTCCTCAAGAGTCCAAGTAGGACTATCTAAAGGATTATTTGGTGTAAAACTTCCCCTTTTTGGTGGCATGTTGGCCAAGTATCACTTTTAAACCTTGATTTCGAGGTGGTTCTGCTAGACGATCTTTATTCTGTTGTATCTCTAAAATTTCATCCCTTGTAGGTCTGAAAATTCTGTTATGTAGTTCTCTAATACTTATTCTCTGCAATGCCATGGGTTTTATCAAAATTGGATGTGTCAAGTGGAAGTTATGGCAACTTCCCCACACCTTTATGATTTTTGTCCCTTCTAGGAGAGTGTACTTGTAAAGCGTGCAGAGATAACAATATCTGATATTTGATTCTGGAAATTGCACCAGAAATACTAAATATTGTCCCTTATACAATGCAACTAGTCTCACTTAATTTGGATACTCACTGAAGAATATATCACGGTTTTACCCGGAACACCTGTTTGACACTAGTTAATATGACTAGTTAGTAGCTACCCTATCTTACACTGGGTGTATATAAAAAATTAGGATGAACTAGAAGCTAAAAAATTTATCATAGCTACCTTGATAATTTCTGTGAATAGCCTCCAAGTTTTAGTTTCTGAAAATTCACAGAAAAAATTTTATAGAGAAAATTCCACAATGACTAAATTTAGGATGATTCTGGAACCCTATCTTACACAGGCTATATCTATGAAATTATACTTCCTTAGGAGCTTAAATTTGAACCCCAAGTACCTTTATCTATATACTAAATATCCTCCAAGTATTTCCTTCTTAAACTTCATAGAAAAAAAGTTATAGCAAAAATTACAAGGTGTCTCAGATGCAGCAGTGAAACCCAAAGACCTTGAGCTCTAATACCAAATGTTAAGAACCAAATATCAAAATAGCATAAAAAACCTCAGAATAAGTACTCAACACCTTGACAAAGAGGTAATTTCAAATAATAAGCCTCTTTGAGGGGGAAACCTCCTTATACACCACATAAATTTACAAATACAAGATGATTCAAAATGAAAAGGTCTCATTGGTATATATATATGACGCAAACGCAACCTCTGCCTCGACAAAGTCTCTGCGTGACCTCCCGGTCTTAAGGATCGTTCATTCACTTCCCTGATTCGAAGCGGCTCTTTCGATTCCCTGCTGGAATCTTCTTCAAATAGATCCACATGTCCTTCGGGAACTCCCATGTGCGAACAGCACTAGGCGCGAGCTCCTATCTCCCCAAGCGACCACAACGCTATGACCAAAGACCAAACCCAAAGTCACTTGTCGTAACTAGCGATCTCGCGAGTTCGTAATTCGAAGCTCCGGACTCTTCCTTTCCAATCTTGCGATACCCAAAACGGTGATACGGGTATGGCTCCTTTCCTTGTCAGTGCCCTCCCCACATGTAACCGTAGGCTAGGGCTTAAAGATTAGTGCCTCTCGCAACTCACACCTTTTGAGGTCATGAGTTGAACTCTCGTGCCCTCCCGTTGTGATATCCCTAGACACGATAGGTCAATGCCAGGTTGACTCCTCCCTTGACGCTTTTTTCTATTCGCAACCTCACAGGTTGAAGCGTCGAGCCTTCACACTCTTATCCCGCAAATCCTCGAGATGCAAGAAAACAACAGAGTGTTGAATCCTTTCTCCAGGCGACACGTGTCCACACGAGCCTCCGCTCTCGGCACTTCATGAATTATGATGTCGAAAGTGACCCCTCTCAACCTCCGAACCCCCGAATGCATGATAGGAAATGGGGTTCTTGATCCAACGGTCCTCCCGTTCTCTAGATCCAATGGTTGTCTTCGCTCCTCACGATTTCACAACTTCACAACTTAGAACATCCAACTCTTGGGCTCTGACCTTGCGAACCTCTGAGTTCGCGAGATCCCTTGATCTCTCCCACCTGTCCTCCTTAGATGGACGGTCCCGATCTCCTTCGTGACTTTGCAACTCGTGAAATCAAGGACTTCCCTCTCTGACCTCCGGTGTCTGAATCCCCGATAAAGAGGATCTCACAACATGCATCTTCTCTAAGACGAACGGCTCAAATCTATTTCACCTTTTCGTGATTTTTTATGTCGAGTACCCGGACTCTCGAGCGTCGATATCTCAATACGAACTCCTTCTCGAGACTTTCTCTTCTACTTCTCTTCACGTGAGGTTTAAACCTCGTGCAAATATTGACAGATCCAACGACTGTCGATTGTTTAGACCAAGATCTGACGGCTCAGACCTGTCTTCCCCTACTCCTTTCCTACGCTTCCTTTTGGACACGAATCCATGGTCCATATTCTCTCGGCTAATCCGACGGTAGTTGTTGCTCCTCCTGAGCTTTGGCGCTTTCTTCCCAGACTTGGAAGGATTTCAAATTCTCAAAGGCCTCGACCTTTGTTCATCTTCCCTGTGAGCTCTTCACCTTGAGTCTCACCTACGTTCTCAAAGTCACTACTCCTCTTGAGCTTTAGAGACTCTGAACTCTCCCAAAGAGTCCTTTCACTTCTGCACTCCTTGTAGCTATGACTTTGTGTGCTGAAAACACTACTCTTCCTGAGTTTATCCTTCGAATCCTCAAGGGATTTTGCGACTTATGCACCTCTGCAGAGTCTTTGCACACAAAGTGCTACTCCTTCTGAGCTTTCTTGCTCCTCACGCCTTAAGGAAATAAATCCTTCTTACTTTCTCCTACAGATGGAGAATTTGGATGCCCTCCTGTCTATCCTTGGCTTAAGCAACCTCTTGCTAAGTCTACAGGGTGTTTAGCAACCCTGTGAAGATCCCTCAATGGATTCTTCCTACAACTATAGAACTCAAAGAGTTCTCTTCCTATGCCTGTCTGCACACTAACCCAATGCCCACCTGATAGAGTTGTACATAACTCCTCAGAGATTTTGTCTTCTCCTGTGCACCCTATGCACCTGCTCAATGCCCTCCTGGCAGAGCTCTCAAAATCCTTAGTGATTTTGGTTCTCCTTGAACTCACAGCAGAGTTCTTCTGTGCACTCCTTGCACTGGCTCAATGCCCACCTGCCAGAACTTTATAGAACTCCTCAGAGATTTTGTCTGCAACTTTGTCTCGCTACATAGCCTTGCCTCCTAAGGTGTTCAGCAACCTCCAAGGTATTTTTCTGAGTTGATGATTTCATCTACTGTGCCCACTTGGCACATCTTTGTCTGAATCTGCAGAATTCAGAAGTGCTTCTGTGCATTGGTATTCAGAGACCGCAGTACTCTGTCACACCCTCCTGGCATGAAACCACAAAGAACCTCTCAAGCCTGAAAATCAAACAACTCCTGCAAATGCCTAGCATACATCTACAGCATAAACATGAACACTCATAGACATTCACACAACACAGAAATACATGCAGGAAAAATTGTTGTTTTGTATTAATAAAATGCATGTTTACAAGGGTGTTCTGAGCGTGGACTTTAATAGAGTCTCATCTCTTACTCTTCTGCTCTCTCAACCTTTACAACTATTTCTTTCAAATCCCCTCAAAATGAGATCGAAATTGATATTTTACATGAGGGGGCTCTTAGAGCTCTTCCCTCCAAACTCACCTACCCTATTCAATGGCATTGAATGGGTTTTCTAGTCCACAAATCGGATCTAGATCTCAGCCTTCAAACATTAAAGTCCTATCTACCTACAACATGTGCGCTTAGCACGGCCTTATGGCTCAACAGCCTAAGACATTTAATTACATTCAATTTCAAAATTGAAAACGAGAGTTGCGCCTCTCTTCAGCCTTGAGTGCACACGTTGACGTGGCTAGCTGGCTGGCTGGATGACATGGAGAGATGCTCCTGCATCATACTCCTCAGCTGCAAAATTCATGAGCTCCTGCTCATGAGCTTCCCCTCTCAACTTTGGAAATCCTCCTGGATCCCAAACAAATTTCTGGAGTTGTTCATCTACTCCATCTCCCTGCTGTTGTTGATGTTGTGCTGATGTTGCTTCTTCTCTTCTCAGATTCTCCTCGCTGGCAGTCTCTGCTGACCTGATCATCATCTCTCTGATCTTCTCGATCACTTAGTCCAGTTTCTCTAGTGGCTGGCTCTGCTTTTGCAATCTCCTCAGCTGCAAAATTTTTCTACAATTGGGTAGATCGTCATGATCTCCCATGCCATCCTCATCTTCTTCCTCTGTGGCACTAAGTGTCCACTCTGCTGCAGACTTCAACTCTGTAGTTTCCCCTTGACTGACCTGTTGTTTAGTCACCTTCTCTGACAGCTCAACTTATTCCATTTCTCATGTTGGCTCTGGATTGTTCAACCAATCCTCTAGCATCTCTAGCTCCATCTCCCATGGAGTGAGAAATCTATCTGCCTGCTCTTCGGCTTCTTCTATTGTCAACTTCAGTGTTGCAGCTTCCTCAGCTTCCTGGCTAAAAGCATTGAGCCACTCCTCATAATGCTCATTCTTTTCTTCTTGGGAAGCCTCAAATATCTGTGCCAATTCTTCTGACAGTCTCAGCTAGTTATCCTGCTTCTGTTGTTGTTGCATCTGCAACACAGATTTCTGCCTCCCTTTGGGAAAATGGTAGGAATATTTTGATTCCCCCAATAATAAGAAGATTTCTCCGATCTTCCTCCTCTGTCAACTGCATCTGTTGATCCAAACTCACCTCTGATTTTATGAGACCCTCAAATAGTCTCATCTACTTATCCCTGTCCACCTAGCAAATTGGGTTTTTTTTGTTGCCCTCCTGGCAGTCTATGGAATCAACTGATCCCATCTTTGTTCCCTTGCCCACCTAGAAATTTGGAAACTCTCGATTGCCCTCCTGGCAGTCTATGAGATCCCATAGTGATCTCAATCCATTGCCCACCTGGCAATGCAAAATTCCCTGGTTGTCCTCATGACAGTCTGTGACATCCTCAGTTGATCTCAACTCTTTTCCCACCTGGCAATCGGGAATTTCCTCTCTGCCCTCCTGGTAGTGCTTGAGATCTTCATCCGATCCCATTTCATCCTCAGCATCGCTGAGATTTCTCCCAGTCTCTGGATCACATACATGAACCCTTCTCTCTGGTCTGTTGAGGTTTTCAGGAGGCCTCAACCACCATCTCAGCAGCTTACACTGTCTTTTGACCATCAACTCTGGGCTTTTATTTCCACCGTATCTTTGGCCTTCAGTAGCCATCTTGTTGTCCCTATATGCTCTCCTGGGAAACCTGTTGATGTCACTCTGCACCCCTGAGTGTTTCATCTTCATCCACAGTCTTCTTGACTGTCTTCTTCTCCTCTTCGCCTCACCTGAAATCTACAGATGAAGTCCCGCTCTGAGACCACTTTGACGTAGACACGACCTCTGCCTCGACAGAGTCTCTGTGTGACCTCCTGGTCTTAAGGATCATTCATTCACTTCCCTAAGCCAAAGTGGCTCTTTCGATTCCCTGCTGGAATCTTCTTCAAATCGATCCATAGGTCCTTCGGGAACTCCCCTGTGCGAACAGCACTAGGCGCAAGCTCCTATCTCCCCAAGAAACCACAATGCTATGACCAAGGACCAAACCCTAAGTCACTTGTCATAACTAGTGATCTCGCAAGTTCGTAAGTCGAATCTCCCAACTCTTCCTTTCCAATATTGCGATACCCGAAACGGCGCTATGGGTATGGCTCCTTTCCTTGTCAGCACCCTCCCCACATGTAACCGTAGGCTAGGGCTTAAATATCAGTGCCTCTCACAACTCGCACCTTTGTGAGTTCATAGGTTGAACTCTCGTGCCCTCCCGTTGCGATCTCCTGAGACGCAATAGGTCAACACCAGGTTCACTCCTCCCTTAACGCTTTTCGCTATTCGCAACCTCATAGGTTGATTTTCGAGGCTTCACACTCTTATCCCGCGAATCCCCGAGATGCGAGAAATCAATGGAGTGTTGACTCCTTTCTCCAGGTGACATGTGTCCACACAAGCCTCTACTCTCGGCACTTCATGACTTCTAATGTCGAAAGTGACCCCTCTCAACCTTCGAACCCCCGAATGAGCAATAGGCGATGGGGTTCCTGATCCAATGGTCCTCCCATTCTCCGGATCCAATGGTTGTCTTCTCTCCTCACGATTTCGCAACTTCGCAACTTAGAGCACCCAAATCTTGGGCTCTGACCTTGTGAACCTCCGAGTTCACGAGATCCCTTGATCTCTGCCACCTATCCTCCTCAGATGGACGATCTCGATCTCCTTCGCAACTTCGAAACTCGCAAAATCAAGGACTTCCCTCTCTGACCTCCAGTGTCCAAATCCTCTATAGAGAGGATCTCGCGACATGCCTCTACTCTGAGACAAAAGGCTCATATCTATTTCTCCTTTTTGCGATTTCTGATGTTGAGTGCCCGGACTCTCAAGCGTCGATATCCTGATACGAACTCCTTCTCAGGACTTTCTCTTATGCTTCTCTTCACGTGAGGTTTAAACCTCATGCAACTCTTGATAGATCCAATGGCTATCGACTGTTTAGACCAAGATCTGATGGCTCAGACTTGTCTTCCCCTGTGCCTTTCCTACGCTACCTCCTGGACACAAACCCATGGTCCAGATTCTCTCGGCTAATCCAACGATAGTTGTTGCTCCTCCTGAGCTTTGGCACTTTCTTCCTAGACTTGGAAGAATTTCAAATTCTCAAAGGCCTCGACCTTTGTTCATCTTCCCTACAAGCTCTTCACCTTGAGTCTCGTCTACGTTCTCAAAGACACTACTCCTCCTGAGCTTTAGAGACTCTAAACTCTCCCAAAGAGTCCTTTCACTTCTGCACTCCTTGCATCTATGACTTCGTGCACCGAAAACACTACTCTTCCTGAGTTTATCCTTTGAATCCTCAAGGGATTCTGCGACTTCTTCGCCTCTGCAGAGTCTTTGCACACAAAGTGCTATTCCTGAGATTTCCTGCTCCTCAGGCCTTAAGGAAATAAATCCTTCTTTCTTTCTCCTGCAAATGGAGAATTTGGATGCCCTCCTGGCCATCCTCGGCTTAAGCAACCTCTTGTTGAGTCTACAGGGTGTTCAGCAACCCTGCGAAGATCCCTCAGTGGATTCTTCCTACAACTACAAAACTCAAAGAGTTCTCTTCTTGTGCTTGTCTGCACACTGACTCAATGCCCACCTGGAAGAGTTGTACGGAAATTTTCGGAGCTTCTGTCTTCTCCTGTGCACCTTGTGCACCTACTCAATGCCTTCCTGGCAGAGCTCTCAGAATCCTTAGTGATTCTGGTTCTCCTTGAACTCACAGCAGAGTTCTTCTATGCACTCCTTGCACTGGCTCAATTCCCACCTAGCAGAGCTTTACAGAACTCTTCAGAGATTTTGTCTGCAACTGTGTCTCACTACACATCCTTGCCTCCTTAGGTGTTCAGCAACCTCCAAGGTCTTTTTCTGAGTTGATGATTTCAGCTGTTGTGCCCACTTGGCACATCTTTGTCTGAATCCACAGAATTCAGAAGTGCTTCTGTGCACTGGTATTTAGAGACCGCAGTACTCTGTCACACCCTTCTGGCATGAAACCACAAAGAACCTCTCAAGCCCGAAAATCAAAAAACTCCTGCAAATGCCTAGCATACATCTACAGCATAAACATGAACACTCATAGACATTCACACAACACAGAAAGACATGCAGGAAAAATTGTTGTTTTGTATTAATAAAATGCTTGTTTATGAGGGTGTTCTCAGCGCGGACTTTAACAGAGTCTCGGCTCTTACTCTTCTTCTCTCTCGACCTTTACAACTATTTCTTTCAACTCCCCTCAAAATGAGATCGAAATTGATCTTTTACATGAGGGGGATCTTAGAGCTCTTCCCTCCAAACTCACCTACCCTATTCAATGGCATTGAATGGGTTGTCTAGTCCACAAATCGGATCTAGATCTCAGCCTTCAAACATTAAAGGCCTATCTACCTACAACCTGTGTGCATAGCACGGCCTCACGTCTCACCAGCCTAAGACATTTAATTACATTCAAATGAAAATGAGGGTTGCGCCTCTCTTTAGCCTTGAGTGCATGCGCTGACGTGGTTGGCTCGCTGGCTGGATGACGTGGAGAGATGCTCCTGCATCAATATAGGAGACTAGGAGGTACAATTACAATTAATGGACCCAAGACGACATAAAAAAAAATAACAATACTAATTTAATATTCCCCAATTAAAGGTAATGTGCCACTAATTAGGGCTTAACAATACTCCTTCAAATAAACCCATCACTTATTCCTTCAAATAAACCCATCACTTCTAGAGGCTTCTTGGACTTGCTTCTGGGATTCTTCTAGGGTTCGTTGACAATTAAAATCACAATAATGAATACCTCCCGCAAAGGATTGCTAAGCTCTATTATTTATTTATTATTATTATAATTAACTAGTAGGTGGGACCCCCTTGTAGACTAGAGGCGATATGATGGATGTGTTATGATTATATGTTTGTTTTTGGTATGAGTATTCCTACACAGTATTCTACAGTTGATGATGCAGACTTGGTTTCATTCGTCTTCACAAGATGATTCATTGATGCATTTTTGCTAAATGCTATTGAAGATTCACTCGCAATACAGGGCAGTACTATGGATATGAGGATTATTTGTTTTACAAGTGTTATGTTATGTTATAACATTGATTAATAATATTATAGATGTTCTTATGTTAAAGGATGATATTGGAGCTCAAAACAAAAGAGGAAAAATATGGATAAATCCTAAGGCTATGGAAAAAAGAATATATATATATATATATACCTTAAAATATATATAATAGTGACAAATGTGAAGTGATGGTCCTAGCTGCTATACTATGCATTTTTGGTTAAAATGTTATATGGAAGCACATATGGAAATGTTAACATAGCGTTATTATTGAAGTTTTGATATGTTTTGGGTGGCACACTATACAATGGATATGGCATCAAATCTATACAATGGATATGGCATTCAATTTATTCAATGGTTATGGTTTGAATTTAATGGTTGATGTTATGTTAATGGGTTGGCTAGTACGTTGAATTGAATAGGGTTAGGTGAGGAAGTAACGTGCATTTACTTCACCTCACTCCAAACCACCCTCGAGCCTGTAACCCTAGCCATAGTTGCATTTTTCTCTGTTGGTTGTGGAAGCTCCGCGATTTCAGGTTTTGAAGGGGAAAACACAGGATAGCTCTTCTTGAAGCGATTTTTCGAGGTATGGTTCTTTTCTTTCCATCCATGATGGTCCCTCTATATTGTGAATCAATTTGTTCACTCAGGATTGCATGATTTCTGTGTTTTTCTTGAGTTTTCAACTGGGTATCAATGTTGTGATTATGGTGTTCTCTGTGATTACTGTGGAATGTTGGCATTTTAAAAGAAAATAATGGTGTTGTTTCTTTGTAAATCATGTGCATTGGTTATTGGTTTAAAATAAAATGGCGGTCAGTTTGGGGTTATTCTAGTTCTCTGTGAAAAATTATGTCAATAGTGCAATCGGCTTTGAGTTTTATTCACGCGGGGTTTTACCACCAATTTTTTATCCACGTGGGGTTTTACCACCAGTCTGGGTATTATTTTTGTCACCCATTTTTTGTCTCGATCGTTGTTTTGATTTGTTTCCCAAGTTGCAATGTAAGTGTCGATAGTGGTATTGTTCTTGCTATGTTTGGACAAGCTCGGGATGTTGTTTTTTATGTCTTTTATTACTGTCACTATCGTCGAAAGAATTCCATAGTCTGATATTTGTTTTGCCCGGATTATTAAAGAGAGACCTATGTATGTATTGAGTGGCCATGGATTATGCTCTGGCATTATTTTCACAAGATTTTTAAGCATTCGCTCCTCTCATCTATGTTGTAGTGGTTGACTGATATGTTGGTAAGCCTCACTGTCAAATTGTTTCAAAGTTTATAGACCTATTGGGTATTTGGAAGAGACATTTTCTCTCTGTGTCTTCGAGGATTCTTCATTGTTTAAACCAACCCTCATCTCCTCTCTGCAATAAATTTTTAAGAGGAATGTGTGTGTGCCTAGTTTGTTGAGATCAAATTGCTTTGTTTCTACTCAGGCATTTTCTTTATGGCTCTGTCAAGATTTTGGGGTTATAAGTTAAAAGATTGTGGTGATTTCAAAGGATCACGACTCTCTGTTGTTCCAAGAATATACTTGTTTACATGTGGTTGCTTATCGATGGTAAATTCTTTTAGGAGGCAAAAATATTATGATCTCTCTATGTTTTCGAAGATTAAGCAGATTTATGTTACCTCTCTACAATAAAATTATAAAGAACCCGACTTAGTTCTCTTAAGCCTGACTTGCTTCTATTTCTCCTCAGTCACCTCTTGGTTCTATCAAGATTTTGGTTTACCAGTTAAATGACTGTGGTAATTTTTTTCAAAAGAGAACACGAGCTCTCTGACTTTAGAGACCATTTCTTGATCGAGTCTTTGTATTTCCTCTCTATGATAAATTTGTTTGAACAGAAATTAAAAAAAAAAAAAGTATGGGTTACCTACAGCCCGAGAGACTTCCTTTTGGTCGATTGTGGTGTTTCCACTCATCGTTGTGTTAAATCCTAGCATGATCATGATTCCAATTGGGTTTTAAAGGCACATGTGTGTGATTAATTCATCAGATATGATCTTGGTCCTATCAGGATTAAAAAAGGCACCTATATGTGTGATTGGTTCATCAAACATGATCTTACTCCCTGTCAAGTTTAAAGGAGACAATTGTGTGTCGATATGGTCTTGTTCTCCTCACGCATTATATGGCTTTTTCTTTATTGAGTTTTTCATTTAAAGGGAAGTCTGTACATGTGGATATCAAGCTCAGGGTTATATGTTTTTGGTTAAAAGTTGTTGTCGGATCAAGATTGGTGTTGATGATTATATTGTTGTTGACCTGTGTGTGATTTAATTAGGCCCGATTATTGTTTGGATGACAATGGACTGTGTCAGGAAGTATTGGAAATCGAGTGTTGGTGGTTAATATGGGGTCTATGATTATTTTATTGTCAGGGATGAACATTGGATATGGATAATTGGAATCACAGTGCGTATTATATTTTGTTTTAAAAGGAAAAAGTTTAGCATTGAAACATACATGACTATGGGTCGAAATTGTTATGATGTTAATATAGAATTGGAAATGATATTTATGGTATAGGATGCACATATTGATACAATTGAAGAATTATGTGCAATTGAATTATTTTTCTTTATTGAAGACAGCAAGCAATATGTATGCAATTAAGGAATAGTTAAATGTTTTGGGTCTTGGAAGTGGATGCTTTTTGGATTGTAATTGAAATAAAGTTATGATTGTTGTTTGATTTAATTTATTTATGAACAATATCCGTATTTTTCCCTCTCATTTTCTCACTTTTTCGCTCATTATAACCCCCTCAAGATTCAAAATTCATTTTTACACGGCCTGTTCACTAAATAAAATTAAAACTCTGTATGATAGTGATAAAAAAATGACACAGAGATAGATGGCAGTTGATATATTTTGGTATTGTTTGCACAGTCAGTTATTTAATGAATTTTTGAGCAATACTTGTGTTCTTACTCCCTGTCATGATATCACCTTTTCTCTTATTACAATCCCCCCAGATATCCCATGAACCCTATTTCACTCCCTGCTCATTTGGAAATTATTAAATAATTTTTATGGATTGGATTACATGTGTCTTATGTTAATTTCTGAGCCAAACTTTGTTTCATATAAAGAGAATGTCATGTATGGTCTGTTAAGAGATAGTTGCTAATAATTGTTGCATACAGGATGATCTTCTTCAGCAGAGGCAGACATGGAAGAAACAATAGGGGAAGAGGTAACTGGAATAGAGGGCCTAGAAGGCCCAGATTATCAATTCATTTCGATGTCGATCCTCAAGAGTTGAATCAGCTTTTTCAAGATGGGTTTTTCAATTGGATTGGGCAAGGGATAATCTAGCCTAGACCAGAGAGGCCTCCCTTCCAGCCCCAAAATGTTCATGGTATCCCTATGCCTCCCCATGTATCTTTGCAACCAGAATTTCCCAAGAATGATGGATGGCAGGAGATTGTTCACTTCACAGTCTCCCACCATCGTGGCTAGACAAACTTGTCTTTACCTCCTCCTCCTCCACCTGTAAACCCAAATTCTCAAATATCCCTTACGCACTCACCTGTACAATCCTCCCATGCAAGAAAATGACTCAAAATCAAGGCTCCCCATGTCCATGACAAAGGTAAAGTTGTTGCTTCTCCCTCCTCCCCTTCAAGTGACTCAGCCAAGTCAGTGTCCTCCCATATGCACTTGAGGGATGATTTCTCCCATGTCATTAGTGAGATCAAGCCTCAAGGTTCCACCCAACCTAAGGCTATTTCTAGGAAGTCCAAAGGGGACAACAGTGACAAAGGAAGAATTGCCTCTCAAAGTGGCAAATATGGATTTTGATTGATGTGTTTATAATTGATTTGTTAAGGACATTGGACTGCAAAAAGTTTTGTAAAGCAACTATTTTTGGGGATATTGTGGATTTTTACATGTTTTGGATATAATTTGAATTATTTCTGATATTTAAATTTCAATTTGTGGATATAATTATGGGAGCCACAAGGAGGCATGTGTTTAATTGGTTGTCTAATTATGTTTATTTTTGTTAAGAAATAAAATGGAGTCACAAGGGGTCCCACCTACTTAGTTATTATTTAATAAAAAGGCCCTTAATTATTATTATTATTGTTGTTACTTCCCCTAAACTAAAATTAGTTAAGTTTTAGTTAACTTAACTAAATGAGGTAGTTGAACTACTTTAACTAATGTGGAATGCATAAAATCCAAATGAGAAGGAAGAACAAGAGGAGAATAGAAGGAGAAATCATACTAAGGTTTGTTCTTGAGTTTTATTGAGATAGTTTAGTTTTCATTCATTCTTCAATTCATTAAAGGCCTAATTCTCTTTTTGACAACGAGGTCCTATTGTAGACAGCAAGGTTCAAAGCTGAACCATATCATTCAAATGATTGTTTCAGAGGTGTTGATCTATATTTGATAGTCTTCATAGACTTATTTGTTTATGAATTGAGTTTCATGGCTGATAAAGGATATTGTGTAGAGTCAAGTGGATAGCAGTCTGTGGCAAGCTGATCCAGATTTTAAAGTCCAGTTTTTACTTCTTATCAGAGTCCTTTTGTATGGTTTTCATCAGGGATATCTAAGTTTGACCTTGGTCCATGCACCCATAGGGATTTTTGTAAAGAGAAAGATACTTTTGATTTCTTGGAATGAAATAAAGCGATTGTTATTCTGTCTCATTTATGTTAATCTCTGACTTGGTTATTTTCGCTTTTGATCTCCTCATTTAATTTATTCAATCTGTATATGTTCAGAAAATTATATAAAAATGTTATATTTTGCAACAATATTTTATTTAAAAAACCACCCTAAGCCCTTGTAATTAATACTTGTGGATTCGGAAATACATTTTGAGCCTATAAACATAGCGTAATATTCTGACTATCTTTCCTTAGCCAAGCAAGATTCAAAAATGCTTGAGTAAGATAAATTCATATATTTTCCTTAACATTTATTTGGCGACCATACTAGGGAGATATTCCATATCTCTCTGGTTGATTGTATGCTTGATTATCATTAAATATATTTATATTTCTGATTTTGATACTTTGACTTTTTCTTTTCTTCATGATTGTACCTGTTGCAAGGCAGCCCAATATTGATCTTGGTCTTAAAGATCATACCAGCATTGCCTTAACCTTTTTTAATACCATCTTAGAGACCACTAATATCGAGTTGAGCTTGAACACTCATGGGCAGTGATTGAACAAGACATAAGTGGTTGAGAACATTGGGAATCTAGGCAAAGACATCCTAGGAATCAACCATATATTTTATTTTTCCTAAAGTTTTGATCTTCTTTTCATGTCCTTAAACCCTCACATCTCTAAGAGAAGAAGAGGTTTATCACTTGAGATCAACCTTATTGTTGAAAAAGGAAGAAGAAAGGTTGTTTTGTCAGCCCTAAAAAGTACTCTAAGGAGAACTATTTATGATTCAACCAGTTCGTCTTTCTCTCCCTTACCTATCGTTCACAAGATGGCATCTAGTGGTGGCTCTGGTGGCACTGGAGGTGCTTCTTCATCTCAACCTTCAGCCTCATCAGTGATTGGTAGCTTGTATAGTCATCAAATCCTTGTCCAATCTACTACAAACCCCTCCAAAGTCATAAAAAAGTATGGACTCTTTCAGTTTGAAGAAGATGCTACAACTACTCAGTGGCATGTTTCCTCCCCTCTTAATCTAGCACCTACTACTCATCCACTTCCTAAATTCAAAGAGCATCTCCCTAGGTTTTCAGGGAATAACAAGGTCACTATGAATGAACACTTGGTGGCATTTTCTCATGCCTGTCACAACACAAGATCCAATGAAAATGACACTTGTATGCACTTATTTGTTAATTCCCTTGAAGGGAAGGCAGTGGATGATTTCTTTGATCTTCCTCCCAAGATTATTTCTACTTGGGAGTAGTTAGTTAATTGGTTTAATTCTACCTATGGGCAGTCTAAGACCCCATCCGAGAAGTTACGGGAGTATAATAACATTTCTTATAAAGAGGGTGAGACTATCAAGTCTTTCAACTTGTGTTTCACCAAATTGTATAACCAAATTCCCGAACTTATTCTCCCTCAGAACCAAACATATTTTATGAATTATTATAATGCTCAACCTTCCCCCTACCATCATAGGCTTGAAGAAAAGGTTATTGACAACCTTTTTTCCGCTCTACATACTTTTTTAGAGTATGAAGAACATCATGAAAGAACAAGTATTCCCAAGGGAGACTCAGTTAAACAGACGGACATGCTCGCCCTCTTACAGCTTATACAAGACATGAATAATAGAATGATAGCATATGAGCAAAAGGGAAATATCCCCTCACTTACCCCTGGGGCCTCATCTTCTTCTTCGCCACCCTTTAGGAATCCTAGTGAAAACAACTTTCAACCTAAAGCCATCATGCCTCACAGTTGGTGTAACTTTTGCAAGGAACATCATGAGGAAAGTACTTGTGAGGTAAAGAAGAGTGCCAGAAATAAAATATTAGGTAAAAGGCTTGAAACTACTATTGTTGTCCTAGATTTTTCAGAGCCAGAGGATGTTATGATCATAAATACTAGGAATAAATCCTATGCTCTGAAAGGTAAATATGATCCCCCTCACACTTCTTCTAGCCCAAGCTCATCTTCACCAGCTACTACTGTTTAGGTTTCTAAATCTCCTAACATTCAAGGAACTACCTCCCCTCTTCTCTCTTCCAAATACAACATTCTCAATCAATTGGCTAATATTAAAGCTGATTCTACCCTCCTGGACATGGTTGTCGTCCCTAAGAAACAAAAGCATCTGAAAATTTGTATGGAAGGAAAAAATTTTATTGTAGCCAACCTATCTAGAGAGGTATATGAAGAGGATTCAACTGTAAATAAAGTAGGTGTACATAATTTCAGACACCCTGTAAAAAAAACCCTATTTTTTATTTCTGTAAATATTATGGAAAAAATATCCCATTGTTGTCTCATTGACGGTGGTTCGGGCCCAAGTATAATGTCGAATATTATTATGGAAGAGTTGTGCTTGTCTTGTATAATTGAAAATGCCAAAAGCATGCTCTCTTATAATAGTTTACAACAATCGACCATAGGTGAAATCAAGGACATGACCTTGGTTTTGTGTGCGCATCCTGAAATGAGGACAACCCTTAATATTCAGGTAATTGATATGCCAGTGAGTAATTACTCGATCATTTTAGGAAGATATTGGCAATCTTTGACGGGTGGATACCTCTCACTTGATGGGACACACTTATTTGTTCCCTGAAATGGTAAAAACATTATAGTCCTAAGGGAGGGAAGGATATCCTCTTATATATAAATCATTCCACAACCTAATGTGAATTATATTGAGCAGGACCTAGGAGTGTATTCCATCTTTGCAAATGAGGAAAACACTACCTTGGAACAAATCAACATAGAGGATGGGATGTGGCATATGCACTTTGATGGTTCATGCTCCAATGAAGGAAATAGAGATGGTATTATCTTGTACTCTCATGTGGGAAAAATTCACAACTTTTCCTATAGGTTAGAGTTTTCTTACACAAACAACGTCACCAAATTTGAAGCGTTACTACTAGGCATTGAAAATGCCTATAATTTAGGTTTTGGTCAGCTTACAGTTTTTGGGGATTCTGAACTTGTTGTAAGCTTTGTACGTAAGGTATATTCTCTTAACAATAAGTTAATGAAACATTACACCCAAATTGTTTGGGCACTTATCTTGAACTTTCTATCTTTCAACATCACTCATGTTAAAATGGAATTGAACTCAATGGCTGACAGGTTAGTTGTTTTTTCAACCTCTCCTACTCGAAAACTTCTTCCACAAAGATCTGATTGCACCTTTCAATCTTTGTATCATCCACATATCCCTGACAATGTAGAGTCATGGAAGGTCTTCCCTAGTGATGAGAGAATCTGTGATTTCATTCAAAATGAACCTTATAAGCCTAAGGAAATTATATCAATGGAAGATAACAAAATTCCAAAGGGCTTGACTCCTCTAGAAAGTTCATTTTCATCGAGTGATGTAGGCAAAAAAGAAAAACATAAATAAGAGGAATCAAAAAGGAAAGTGGGTGAAACCATTTCCTTGAACATTGGGACACTCAACTGTCCAAAGAATGTTAAAATAGGTGCCCAGTGTTCTGATGAAGAAAAATCGAAGTTCACTGAGTTACTTAGTGAATTTCAAGATGTTTTTGCTTGGTCTTATGAGGATCTTCATGGTTTTGATCTTTCTCTTATACAGCATACCATTCCTATCAAGGAGGGAATAAAAACGGCTAGGAAAAAACAAAGACCCATTAACCCTGCACTGGAAGCAACTATTCGAAAGGAGTTGGAAAAACTCTTGAACGCTGGGATAATTTTCCCTGTTAAGTATTATGAGTGGGTTTCTAATTTGGTTCCCGTTCGGAAAGCAAATAGTCAGATTAGATTATGCGTTTATTTTCGCAGATTTAATAGGGACAGTATTAAATACCATTTTCCTCTCCCTAATATGGAAATGATTTTGCAGCAAGTTGCAGGGTCACAGATGATATCCTTACTTGACGGTTTTTCTAGTTACAATTAGATCAAGCTAAAAAGGACAGATAAATATAAAACCACTTTTAATACACGTTGGGGCACTTTTTCTTATGAACATATGCCTTTTGGCGTATCTACTACAGGTGCCACTTTCCAAAGAGCTATGCAGATAGCTTTTGATGATTTTATCGAAAAATTATTCAAATTTATCTTGATGACTTAACTGTGTATTCTAAAAACCGATCAGATCATTTCGGTCATCTTAGAAATATTCTCGTGCAATGCAGGAAATTCAAAATTTCTTTAAATCCTAAGTCTATCTTTAGTGTTACCAAGGGAAAGCTCATTGTGCACATTGTTTATGATTCAGGAATAAGCATAGATCCTAAAGGGAACGATGTTATCCTAAATCTTCCTGCTCCTACATCCAAAAAGGAGGTTCAAGCCTTTATGGGTATTATCAACTTTGTCCGTAGGTTTTTTCCCGATTTTTCTATAATGGTCAAGCCAATTCACAATCTTCTTAAGAAAGATCGCTCATTTTCTTGGACGAATGACATCGAAAATGATTTTGTAGGGATCAAGAAGGAAATCAGTTATGCACCGGTTTTGGCGAAGCCAGATTTTGAGAAAGAATTTATTATATATACTAATGCCACGGAGGAATCAGTTTATGCTATCCTCATGAAATATGATGACCAAGTTAATGAAAAACTAGTGGCCTACATGAGTCAAAGCTTGTCAGATGATGAGTTTAAATATTCTTATATTGAAAATCATGCTTTCTCTCTTGTTAAAGATATTGAGAAATTTTTCCACTTCATCTTAGGTAAGCACACGCTGGTAAAATTCCCTTTATCTATTGTCAAGTGTTTACTCTCACAGACTTATCTTTCAAGGAATCCTTCACACTAGCTTTCCAATATCCAAGAGCATAATCTAACCATCATGACTTCTAAAACTATCAAGAGAAGTGACTTAGCCCTTCACTTAGATCAGCATGCTGAAACAAGTGAAGAAATTGATGAACAAGATAGCTCTCTATCAACATTGTTTTACATTGACAATCAAATCCTTCCGGTGGTTGAACATCCTTGGTATAGAGATCTGGTTTATTACTTGCAAAATCAAAGATTCCCAGACAACTTGAATACCCATCAAAGAAGAAGGCTTTGTCTCGAATATTCTATATACATCATTATAGGAGACTTCTTGTTTAAGAGATATTTTGATGGTATGTTACTTCATTGTGTGAAAAATGAGGAAGCACATAAATTGTTACAAGAGACTCATGGATCTTCAAATTATGTTATTCATGTAGGAGGTCACTTTTCTGCTAAAACCATTGCTTTTAAGATTATTAGGAAAGGGTACTATTGGCCTTCAATCTTTCGTGATTCTTATAATTTTTCAAGATCTTGTGACAAGTGCCAGAAGTTTGTTGGGAAAGAACATCTTTTTGCTATTCCTTTACAATCTGTCCTCCCTGACTTTCCTTTTTCAAAATGGGTTCTGGACTTTATTGGTCCTATTAATCCTCCATCTTTAGCAGGGCAAGTTTTTATCTTGACATCCACAAAATATTTTATGAAATGGACTGAAGTTGTCCCGCTTAAGAATTCACAGGATGAGCAAGTGATTTCTTTCCTTGAGACTAATATTTTTTCCATATTTGGTCTTCCTTTGGAAATTATTACAGAAAATGGTCCCGCTTTTATTTCTTCTAAGTTGACCCAGTTTTTAGCTAAATTGCAGGTCAAACATTTTACCTCATCAACTTATTATCCCCGAGGAAATGGACAGGTCAATTCTACCAACAAGAATCTGGTTAGAATTATCAAAAAGCTCATTGAAGATAAGCCTCGTCAATGGCCCACTCTCCTCACTTACGCCCTTTGGGAAGATTGAACTACCACCAAGGTGAGCACTGGTTGCACTCCTTTCCAGCTTCTTTATGGTCAAGAAGCCATTCTCCCTACCGAGATAGAACTTTCTTCTCTAAGGTTAATGCTACAGGTTGAAGAATTAAATTCTTTCGATACCTCTTAAATAATGAATGCACTTTTGGCTTTGGAAGAACAAAGGATGTTTTCCTTGGATAATATAAAGAGAAGACAGTGAACTATTAAAAGATATTTCAATAAAAGTGTCAAAGTTGTCAAATTTAAGGTTAATGATAAGGTATTAATGTGGGATTCATCTCATGTTGATATAGGAAGGCATTCAAAGTTCCAAAATTTATGGTTGGGTCCTTTTAAGATCGCTTTTGTCCTGGGCGCAAATTCCTATATCTTAAAGGACTTGCAAGAGCAATTGCTTTCCTATAGCACCAACGGTTCACACTTAAAACACTATGTGGAACCAACTTGAAAGTTTAAATGTTGTATGGAATGTTTTATGTATTATAGTCTATTTTATTTTCTTTGATTTTACATTTTTGTTATTTCATTTATGTTATTTCATTTTAATTGTTTCATTTCTGCTATTTTATTTCTTTCTACTATATTTCTTTTATTTGACTTCATTTCTTCTCAAAATAAAATGTTGGATCAGTTTTGCCACAGCGATGCTATTCTGCAAAGTATTGTTAATCAATAACAATCAGGATACATAGTTGTCATGATGTTTCCCCTTGAAATCATCATTGAAATTGTTATCTGCTTCAATTGTTTTTATATAAGATAGTTGGTTTTATCCCTTTTCTTCTTTCCTTTTCTTCCATCTACTCCAAGATTCAAAAGAGCACACCAAAAAAAAATTATCCTTAAAGTCAAGAATGATTTCATATGATTAATCTAATGATTATGCATATAGGGATAAACCCCCTCATACTTAACACTTTCCATGAGATATTCCCAAAATCCCAGTCATTTTTCCCTTAAAACCGCTCACTTCCCCTTGTTGCATAATTATTTTGATTTCTATCTTCTTGATCTAATGTTTACATGGTCTGCAAAACCAGACAATCTGAGTTCTTAATCTGTTGGAAACAGATTTCCCTGTGGATTCGTCGGTTTTTTGACGATTAAAATCACAACGATGAATATTGCTTGCAAAGGATTGCTAAGCTCTATTATTTATTTATGATAATAATAATTAACTAGTAGGTGGGTCCCCCTTGTAGACTAGAGACGATATGATGGATGTGTTACGCTTATATGTTTTGTTAGGGACCTAACCCCTCACATAGATAGAATAATATGTTTCCATGTAATAAAGGTCAATATTAATAAGGCCTAGCAATAAGGCAGAATAAGTCCAATGTAACAAGACCTAATAGAAGCTTCCACTCCTAGAAGGATCTTCCTCTATATGGTTCTTTTGATAAACATATTTAGTATAAATAGGAGTCGAGAGTATGAGAACTTTTATCTTGGATATTATTGTAATAGAGCTCTGCTCTGTTGTCGGTTGCCCCCTCGAAGAGGCAAGTGAACATTGCTCTCAGTAATCAAAGTGCTCTTTCTAGTGTTATTCTGGTATCATTTTAGTATTATTGCGGTATTATTTTGGTTATATTGTTGTTCATCTGCCATTTCTAGCTATTTATTTATGTTCTGCATACTTTTTATATCTGGAATATTACAATTGGTATCAGAGCACCTTCCTCGGCAAAAAATTGTGGGTTAATTTTTTTTCCAAGGAAGAGACATATTCTGGTGTCTTTAAGCTACCAATATTTGTCATTACGCGCATAAACACGCAGTCGGGGATTCATACATGTAGGAAATACAAGTGGTACTCAAGCACACATATGTTGGCCACCCTTGTAACCCCTGTTGGTACCCCTTCGAGTGGTAGTGCATCAGACAACACCTGTATACAGATCATCCTAGATCTCCTGAAGCCCTCCATAGATAAACTAATCGGTCGCCTCACTATTATAGTGCCACCAAGAAAATCACTTGGGAAGATACTTTATAGTACCTAGGTAGTCGGGTAGTACAACTAAGGGAATGGTCTAGCCTCCTTAGTTGGTGCCCTGAGATATCGGGCTAAGTACTATTGTTGGACCCCGCATGTATATCAGAGAGCTATAGCACAGGGAAAACCCTTTTCTATAGAACCCTTGAATACCTAACCCTTGGGATGGAAACAAAAATAGAACAGACAAGATATATTGTGGCGCAACTGTGTCTCTTGCATTCGAGTTGCAAAATTACTACACATTTCTTCCTGTTAAGCATTTGGGCATTTCATCACTGCAATATTCTTCAGATTGGAGTATAACTCCGCAGGAGTAAAAAAAAAAAAAAAATATGGATATTGTTGGCACCATTATTTGAGACCTTGATCCATGTGGATATTGCTGGCCACCCACCTATTCCACTTGGACCCCCACCATTGCTTCTTTCAGTTTTTCAGTTTTCGCAAAGTTTACTATTTTTAGCAGTTTTTTCGGGTCCTGAACTTCCGGGGCCATTTTGAGGCCCTAAATGATGTTTTTTTGGGTATGTTTCTCTCGCAAAATATTATCTAACGATGTTATTTTGTATTGAGAATTGTAGGCCTCGGATAGATCTTTCCAACGAGCTATCATACGCCTAAAATGGAGATCGTATGCAAAAGTTACGACCTCGGGAAGTTGATGCACCAACTTACCCAAATGGGGCCCACATGACTTTTGGCGCTTCATCTCCCAGGGTTAGGTTTTTCGATGTTTAGGAATTTTGGCATTCCCGTTTATTTTAAAAGGGCCTTCAGAGCCTCATTGTAATCATCTTCTCACGTATGCGAGTAGCAGCCACATCTCTTCTCAGAGATAAGCTACCAGTGCCCTAGCTAGTTTATTTCCATTCTGTCTGTAAGCATATTTCAGTCATTTGTTATTAATGAAATGAAGTCTTATTTTCGCTGCATCTCTGTGTTTATGTGTATTTATGCATTTCATTGTGTTCCTACATAAATCTGGATAGTGGTATCAGAGCGGTCTGCTCATTCTAGATCCTTCTTTGCATGTCCCCAACGAGATCGGGGTATAAGGAGTTGGGGCTCGATCTGGTTGAACCTTTGCAAGATCAGCCTCGCAAACCCCGACGACCGCCCATGGGGGAAGAAAAGAAAGATGAGGTAGAAGGAGATCCCATCAAAATGTTGCTCGAGGAGGCCCTCGAGAAACAAAGGAATGCGATGATGGACAACTTTTCCCAGATTCTTCAACGGATTCCGACTGGCGGTGCATCGACATCCAGAAGCCACTCTGGAGGTACCACTCCTTTTAAGGTACA
>ML809842.1:88212-98739 GCA_009831015.1 Picea engelmannii | reverse complement strand
TTGTAATCATCTTCTCACGGATGCGAGTAGCGGCCACATCTCTTCTCAGAGATAAGCTACTAGCGCCCTAGCTAGTTTATTTCCATTCTGTCTGTAAGCATATTTCAGTCATTTGTTATTAATGAAATGAAGTCTTATTTCCGTTGCATCTCTATGTTTATGTGTATTTCTGTATTTCATTATGTTCCTACATAAATCTGGATCAGACCTATTCGGTTGTATTTCTCTCTTCGCCCTTATCACAGTCAAATCCATCATTTTTCAGCAAAAACAAAATTGTGAACCTGACCCCCTTCCAACACCCTTATTTGAGATTTACCCCATTGGATTCAACTCGTCGCCCTGGTCATTGTGATACACTTCACCCATAACCCATTTTTTGTGTTGTCCCACCCACCCCTTTTTTTGTTCCCTCGTCATCATGGCCCATACCTGTAGCCAAGACTTGGAATCTTGCTTCACTACCTTGCACTCTAATTTCACAGAAACCCAACAAGAAGTGTGATAGCTCAGTGCCAATATTGCCACCATCAATCAAAAGATGCATTCCTCCATCGTGGAACTCAAAAAAGAGCTCAAACAAGACATTAATACCCAGCTTGAATCTGTCACTATGACAATTTGCGCCAAAATGCATATCCCTGCATATCTTCCCTTATCTAACCCACCTTTGCACACTGAAGGTGAAACTTCCTCTCATTCCCAGAATTTTCAGCCCCATCACTTTCAGCGTGACCTACGCCTTTTGCGTGTGGATGTGACCAAATTTGATGGATCGGATCCCACTGGATGGGTAACTCAAATGGAACATTATTTCTCTTTGTATGGAATTACAGATGAGTTGGCCAAACTTTGGTATGGTGTTCTCCATCTAGATCAAGAACGTTGGCAATGGTGGCAATAGAGAAAAAATGTTCTCCAAGAGTATGTGGCTTGGACACACTTTGTGGCAGAGATTTATGAATGCTTTGACACTAACACCAACCATTTAGGTCGCTTGACAAAGTTGAAACAATCTGGAACAATGGAAGGCTTTATGGCTTCTTTTGAGCAACTGGATTTTTGTACAGAGGGCATGTCTGATGATTTTTTTCGAGATTGTTTTATCAGTGGCCTCAAGGATGAGATTTGTGCTCATGTTCTCATGTTGCAGCCTCAGAGTTGGGTGGATGCTACTAAAAGAGCTAAGGAATCACAGCGGGTTGTCTCTTCTCAAAACTGCAAACCCTCCTTTATTTCTCGCACTAAACCAGTAACTTCCACTCCTCCTTCTACTCCACTAAAGATCCATAAATTGACCAGGGCTAAAATGGTTGAATGCCAACTCAAAGGCCTTTGTTATAATCGTGATGACAAATATTTTCTAGGACACAAGTGTAAGTAACAAAATATTTTTATGGCCATCTCGGAGGATGTTTCGGAAGAGGATGTTGAGGCTCCCCTTGTGTCTGTATCACCTGAACCCACTAACATAACCCCTCCCTCAGACCCTCCTGAAGTAGAACCGGTCATTTCCCTAAATTATCTCAGTGGCTTCTCTACTCCCCAAACCCTCAAGCTAATTGGTTACATCAAGCATAGGAAGGTCATCATTCTTATTGATAGTGGAAGCACCCATAATTGTATTCATCGTCGCATTGCCCAAAAAACTAATTTCTATATCCATGCAATCAATAATTTCCAAATCATGATTGTCAATGGTGGGTCCATGAAATGTGGAGGGCGTTGTGAAAATTTACGTCTCCAAATTGGTGAATACGATCTGAAATCTCATATGTTTTCTATCGACATGGGCGGTTGTGACATTGTGTTGGGTGCATAATGGCTAAGGACTTTGGGTCCCATTCTCATGGATTTTAAGGAATTAACCATGTAATTCAAATAGGAGGGCCAACAATATAAGTTCTAAGGCATCACTGTCGGTTCCCCAAAGATCATTAGTTCCCATCGCATGGAAAAGATGCTCAAAAAAGGTCATTCTGGAATTATTGACCAACTGAGACACATGCCATACAAGCCACTGAGACACCCTATGTGCCACAGGACCTCCAATCCATCATCTCTAAACATCAAGTGGTGTTTTCCACTCCCCAGGGACTCCCTCCTTCCCGTGATGTTCATGATCATTCAATTCCCCTTGTCCCAGGAAGCCTTCCTCTCAATATACGTCCCTAACGTCACCCCTTTTCCCAAAAAAATGAAATTGAGAAAATGGTTCAAGAACTGTTCAACGCATGTGTTATTCACCCTAGTAAGAGCCCCTACTCTTCTCCTGTGGTCATGGACCTTAAGGAATAAGGTTCTTGGTAATTGTGTCTTGACTTCCGCACCCTCAACAAACTCACCATTAAAGACAAGTTTCCCATTCCTATCATTGATGACCTCTTGGATGAATTGAGTGGCGCCCAATTCTTTACTAAACTTGATCTTCGTTTGGGCTACCACCAGATCCATATGAAAGAGGCATACATTCCTAAGACTTCCTTTATAACTCATGAGGGCCATTATGATTTTTTGGTCATGCCCTTTGGCTTGTGTAATGCTCCCTCCACTTTCCAAAGCCTCATGAATCATGTCTTTCGTCCTTTTCTCTGTCATTTTGTGTTAGTTTTCTTTGATGATATCCTCATCTATAGAAAAACTTGGACAAACCATCTTTCTCATGTGGATCAATTTCTCCATCTACTCTCTCAGCACCAACGTTCCCTCAAACAATCTAAATGTGATTTTGGTGCCTCGGAAGTCGAGTACTTGGGTCATCTTGTGGGCAAGGCCGATGTCAGGGTGGATCCTAAAAAGATTGAAGCTATGAAAGATTGGCCTCACCCAAAGATTCTCAAAATCTTGTGGGGATTTCTGGGTTTAACAGGTTATTATTGCAAGTTTATTAATAATTATGGAAAGATTGTGGCACCTCTCACTTCACTCCTTAAAAATAATTATTTCACTTGGACTCTAGCAGCTGCTCAGGATTTTCAAATCTTGAAGATGGCCATGTGCACCACTCCAATCCTTGCCCTTCCTAATTTAACAAAGACATTTTTCATGGAATGTGATGCTTCCAGGAAAGGAATTGGTGATGTCCTTATGCAATGGGGTCGGCCTTCGGCCTTTACCAGCAAACAATTGTCCGAGAGAAATTTGGGCAAATCAATATATGAAAAGTAAATGTTGGTTATTATGCATGTCTTGAATCTTTGGCACCCTTATCTATTGGGGAAATGCTTCCAAATTAAGACAGATCATCAAAGCCTTAAGTATTTTCTGGAACAACGCCTTTCCTCCCCAAGAAACAAAAAAGGGTGACTAAGCTCTTTGGATATGATTATGAGATCATTTACAAGAAAGGCAAAGACAATGTGGTTGTTGATGCACTTTCCCGAAAATATGAAGATCAAGGGTCCATTTTTTCTCTCTCCTTCATTGTACCGGATTGGCTCAAAGTTGTTCACCAGGAATGGCTACACAACCCCAAAATTTTATATCTGATACAACAATTGCAGTCCAATTCTCCAATTTCCCCAAGGTACTCTTGTCTCAATGAGGAGCTTCGATACAAAGGTTGTTTGTATTTAAGTAAACACTCAAAAATTGAATCCACGGTACTTTCTGAGCTTCATGCTACACCCACAGCTAGGCACTCCAAGTTTACCAAAACCTATGACCCGGTCAAACGTTCTTTTTTCTGGGATGGTATGAATCAGGATGTTCGTAATTTTGTGGTTGAATGTGATGTGTGTCAATGCAACAAGGGCAAAACGGTCAAATCTTCGGGCACACTACAACCACTTCCAATTCCACCTGCTATTTGGCGGGATATCTCTATGGATTTTATTGTCAGCTTACCTAAATCGGGCAATAAATAATTCATTATGGTGGTAGTTGATCATCTTTCCAAGTATTCTCATTTATGTTCTCTTCAACACCCATTTACAACATCCATTGTGGCTCAACTTTTCATGGATCGGGTCTTCAAGCTTCATGGCATGCCGCATTCTATTTTTTTTTATCGTGACCCAACTTTCACCAGCAATTTTTTGCAAGAATTGTTCAAGCTACAAGGCACCCAATTGCATCTCATCTCAGCTTATCATCCCCAGACTAATGGTCAAACTGAAGTTCTCAACAAATGTTTGGAAACATATTTGAGGTGTTTTGCATCGGAAAGGCAACATTAGTGGGCTCAATGGTTACCACTAGCGGAATGGTGGTACAACACTTCATACCATATAGCTACCCGCATGACTCCTTTTGAAGCAGTGTATGGACAAAATCCACCTTCATTTCTCTCATATTTTCCAAGTGTATCGAAGGTCCAGGCGGTTGACCAAACGCTTATAGTTCGAGAGGCTATTCTCTGTACCCTCAAAGAGAATTTGGTCATGGTCCATAATCGCATGAAGCAACAAGCAAATCAAGGTCTCTCTAAACGTCAATTTGCATAAGGGGATCAGGTGTTTCTTCGACTACAACCTTACAAGCAAAATTCCCTCAAGGCTGACCATTGTCAGAAACCGGCGCCCAAATTTTATGGTCCTTATATGGTTCTCAAGTGTGTGGGACAGGTGGCCTATCAGTTAGCTTTGCCTAGTCATTCTAAGTTCCAGCCTGTTTTTCATGTTTCATGCTTAAATAAGGTGATTGGAACTAAGTGCCAAACCCAAACCACCCTTCCTAAGTTGAACGAATAAGGCTCCATTTGGCTACAGCCACAAGCAGTTTTGGACCAGCGTGAGCGTCGTCTACGTCAGCACACCATCAAGGAAGTGTTAGTCCAATGGAAAGATACAACTCCAGCATATGCCACTTGGGAACCAGCTACCATTCTGTAGAAATTTCCCCATATCAAGCCTTGAGGACAAGGTTATTTTTAAGGGGGAGGGCATGTTAGAGAACTAACCCCTCACGTAGGTAGAATAATATATTTCCATGTAATATAGGTCAATATTAATAATCCCTAGCAATAAGGAAGAATGGTTCCAATGTAAGAAGACCTAACGGAAGCTTTTGCTTCTAGAAGGATCTTCATCTAGATGGTTCTTTTGATAGACATATTTAGTATAAATAGGAGTCGAGGGTATGAGAACTTTTGTCCTGGATATTATTGTAATAGAACTCTGCTCTGATGGAGGTTTCCCCCTCGAAGAGGCAAGTGAACATTGCTCTTAGTAATCAAAGTGCTCTTTCTAGTGTTATTTTGGTATCATTTTGGTATTATTGTGGTATTGTTCTGGTTATATTGTTGTTCATCTGCCATTTCTAGCTATTTATTTTTGTTTTGCATACTTTTTATATCTAGAATATTACATGTTTTTTGTTGCTATGATAATGCCTACACAGTCTTCTACAATTGATTATGCAGTCTTGGTTTCATTCATCTTCACAACATGATTGGTTGATGCATTGTTGCTAAATGTTATTGATGATTCACTCACAATACAGGGAAGTACTATGGATATGAGGATTATTTTTTTTACATGTGTTATGTTATGTTATAACATTGATTAATAATATTATGCATGTTCTTATGTTAAAGGATGAGATTGGAACTCAAAACAAAAGAGGAAAAAATATGGATAAATCCTAAGGCTATGGCAAAAAATTATATATAAACCTTAAAATATATATAATAGTGACAAATGTGAAGTGATCGTCCTAGTTGTTATACTATGCATTTTTGGTTAAAGAGTTATATGGAAGTACATATGGAAATGTTAACATATGGTTATTATTGAAATTTTGATATGTTTCAGGTGGCGCACTATACAATGGATATGGCATCAAATCTATACAATGGATATGGAATTCAATTTATGCAATGGTTATGGTTTGAATTTAATGGTTGATGTTATGTTAATGGGTTGGCTAGTACATTGAATTCAATAGAGCCATGTGAGGACACGATGTGCATTTATTGCACCTCACTCCAAACCACCCTCGAGCATGTCACCCTAGCCATAGTTGCATTTTTCTCTGTTGGTTGTGGAAGCTCCACGATTTCAGGTTTTGAAGGGGAAAACATAGGCCAGCTTTTCCTTGAAGCAATTTTTCCAGGTATGGTTCTTTGTTTTCCATCCATGATGGTCCCTCTATATTGTGAATCAATTTCTTGGCTCGGGATTGCATGAGTTCTGTGTTTTTCTTGATTTTTCGACTGGGTATTAATGTTGTGTTTATGGTGTTCTTTGTAATTACTGTGGAATGTTGGCATTTTAAAAGAAAGGAATGGTGTTGTTTCTTTGTAAAGAATATGCATTGGTTATTGGTTTAAAATAAAATGGCGGCCAGTTTGGGGTTTATTCTGGTTCTCTATGAAAAATGATGTCAATAGTGCAACAAGTTTTGAGTTTTATTCACGCGGGGTTTTACCACCAGAGTTTTATTCGCGTGAGGTTTTACCACCAGTCTTGGTATTAGTGATGTCACCCCTTTTTCGTCTCAGTCATTGTTGTGATTTGTTTCCCAGGTTGCAATGCAACTGTCGACAATGGTATTGTTCTTAATTTGTTTGGACAAGCTCGAGATATTGTTTGTTATGTCTTTTCTTACTGTCATTGTCATCGAAAGCATTCCACAATCCGATATTTTTTTTGCCTAGAACATTAAATAGAGACCTGTGTATGTATTGAGTGGCCACGGGTTATGCACTAGCTTTTTTTGCACAAGAGTTTTAAGAATTCGCTCCTCTCATCTCTATTGTAGTGGTTGACTGATATGTTGGTAAGCCTCACTGTCAAATTTTTTCGAAGTTTATAGACCTCTTGGGTATTTGGAAGAGACATTGTCTCTCTGCGTCTTCGAGGATTCTTCATTGTTTAAACCAACCCTCGTCTCCTCTCTGCAATAAAGTTTTAAGAGGCATGTGTGTGTGCATGGTTTGTTGAGATCGAATTGCTTTGTTTCTACTCGAGCATTTTCGTTATGGCTCTGCCAAGATTTTTGGGTTATAAGTTAAAAGACTGTGGTGATTTCAAAGGAGCACAGCTCTCTGTTGTTCCAAGAATATACGTGTTTACCTGTGGTTGCTTCTCAATGGTAAATTATTTTAGGAGGTAAAAATATTATGATCTCTCTGTGTTTTCAAAAATTAAGTAGACTTTTGTTACCTCTCTGCAATAAAATTCTAAAGAACCCGACTTGGTTATATTGAGCCCGACTTGCTTCTATTTCTCCTCGGGCACCTCTTGGTTCTGTCAAGATTTTGGTTTACCAGATAAATGACTGTGGTATTTTTTTCAAAATAGAACATGGGATCTCTGACTTCAGAGACCATTTCTTGATTGAGTCTCTGTATTTCCTCTCTGTGATAAATTTGTTTGAACAGGAAAAAAAAAACAAGTATGGGAGAGCTTTCCTTTTGGTCGATTGTGGTCTTTCCACTCATCGTTGTGTTAAATCCTAGAATGATCATGATTCCAATTGAGTTTTAAAGTCACATGTGTGTGTGATTGATTAATCAAATATGATCTTGGTCTTGTCAAGATTAAAAAAGGCACCTGTGTGTGTGATCGGTTCATCAAACATGATCTTACTCCCTGTCAAGTTTAAAGGAGACACATGTGTGTCGATATGGTCTTTTTATCCTCGCGCATTATATGGCTCTGTCTTTATTGAGTATTTCGTTTAAAGGGACGTATGTACATGTTAATGTACATGTGGATATCAAGCTCAGGGTTATATGTTTTTGGTTAAAAGTTGTTGTCAGATCAAGATTGGTGTTGATGATTATATTTTTGTTGACCTGTGTGTGATTAAATCGGGCCCGATTGTTGTTTGCATGACAATGGAATGTGTTAGTCAGTATTGGAATTCGATTGTTGGTGGTTAATACGAGGTCTATGATTATTTGATTTCCAGGTATGAATATTGGATATGGATAATTGGAATCACAGTGCGTATTATATTTTTTTTTTAAAGGAAAAAGTTTAACATTGAAACATACAGGACTGTGGCTCGAAATGGTTATGATGTTACTATGGAATTGGAAATGATATTTATGGTATAGGATGTGCAGATTGATACAATTGAAGAATTCTGGGCAATTGAATTATTTTTATTTATTGAATACAGCAAGCAATCTGTATGCAATTAAGGAACAGTTAAATGTTTTGGGTCTTGGAAGTGGATGCTTTTTGGATTGTAATTGAAACAGAGTTATGATTGTTGTTTGATTTAATTTATTTATGAACAGTATATGTATTATTCCCTTTTATTTTCTCACTTTTTCACTCATTATAACCCCCTCACAATCCCAAATTCATTTTTACACGCCCTGTTCACTAAATAAAATTAAAACTATGTATGAAAGTGATGAAAAAATGACACGGAGATAGATGCCACTAATATATTTTGGTATTGTTTTCACAGTCAGTTATTTAATGAATTGTTGAGCAGTACTTGTGTTCTTACTCCCTGTCATGATATCACTTTTTTGCTTATTATAATCCCCCCAGATATCCCATGAACCCTATTTCACTCTCTACTCATTTGACAATTATTAAATATTTTTTATGGATTGGATTGCATGGGTCTTATGTTAATTTCTGAGCCAAACTTGGTTTCATATAAAGAGAATTTCATGTATGGCATGTTAAGAGTTAGTTGGTAATACTTGTTGCATACAGAATGAGCTTCTTCAGCAGAGGCAGTCATGGTAGAAACAATAGGGGAAGAGGTAATTGGAACAAAGGGCCTAGAAGGCCCGGAGTCTCAATTCATTTTGATGTCGATCCTCAGGAGTTAAATAAGATTTTTCAAGCTGGGTTTTTCAATTGGATTGGGCAAGGGATAACCCATCCTAGACCAAAGAGGCCTCCCTTCCACCCCCAAAAATTTCTTGGTATCCCCGTGCCTCCCCATGTATCTTTGCAACTAGAAGTTCTCAATAATAATGGATGGAAGGATATTGTTCACCCGGTAGTCTCCCACCATCGTGGCTGGCCAAACTTGTCTTTACCTCCTCCTCCTCCACATGTAAACCCAAATTCTCAAATTTCCCCTGCACACTCACCTGTACAGTCCTCCCATGCAAGAAAACGACTCAAAACCGAGGATCCCCATGTGCATAACAAAGGTAAAGTTGTTGCTTCCCCCTCCTCTCCTTCAAGTGACTCAGCCAAGTCAGTGTCCTCTCGTATGCACTTGAGGGGTGATTGCTCCCATGTCATTAGTGAGATCAAGCCTCAAGGTTCCACCCAATCTAAGGTTGTTTCTGGGAAGTCCAAAGGGGACAACTTTGACAAAGGAAGAATTGTCTCTCAAAGTGGAAAATATGGATTCAGATTGATGTGTTTATAATTGATTTATTGAGGACAATGGAATTCATAAAGTTTTCGAGAACAACTATTTTTGGGGATATTGTGGATTTTTACATGTTTTGGATATAATTTGAAATGTTTCTCATATTTAAATTTCAGATTGTGGAAATAATTATGGGAGCCACAAGGAGACATGTGTTTAATTGGTTGTCTAATTATGTTTATATTTTTTAAGAAATAAAAGGGAGTCACAAGGGGTCCCACCTACTTAGTTATTATTTAATAAAATGGCCCTTAATTATTATTATTATTATTATTACTTCCCCTAAACTAAAATTAGTTAAGTTTTAGTTAACTTAACTAAATGAGGTAGTTGAACTACTTCAACTAATTTGGAATGCATAAAAGCCAAATGAGAAGGAAGAACAAGAGGAGAATAGAAAGAGAAAGAATACTAAGGTTTTCTCTTGAGTTTTATTGAGATAGTTCAGTTTTCATTCATTCTTCAATTCATTAAAGGCCTAATTATTTTTTTGACAGCAAGGTTCAAAGTTGAACCATATCATTCAGATGCTTGTTTCATAGGTGTTGATCTATATTTGATAGTCTGTGTAGACTTGTTTATTTATGAATTGAGTTTCATGACTGATAAAGGATATTGTGTAGATTCAAGTGGGAAACGGTTTGTAGCAAGTTGATCCAGATTTTAAAGTTCAGTTTTTACTTCTTGTCAGAGTCCTTTTGTATGGTTTTCATCGGGGATATCTAAGTTTGACCTTGGTCCATGCCCCCACATGGATTTTTGTAAAGATAAAGATACTTTTGATTTCTTTGAATGAAATAAAGTGATTGATATTCTGTCTCATTTGTGTTAATCTCTGACTTGGTTATTTTCTCTTTTGATCTCCACATTTACTTTCTACAATATGTATATGTTCAGAAAATTATATAAAAATGTTATATTTTGCAACAATATTTTTATTTAAAAAATCACCCTAAGCCCTTGTAATTAATACTTGTGGATTGGGAAATACATTTTGAGGCTATAAACATAGGGCAATATTCTCGACGATCTTTCTTTAGCCAAGCAAGATTTGAAAATGCTTGAGTAAGATAAATTCATATCTTTTCCTCAACAGGGTTGATATGCTTCTTCTAGGGTTTACATCAATGACAACCAACTTTCCAACAATCTCCCCCTTTGGAATTTATGGCAACACTCATACACCCCCTGTGACAATGCTCCTCATGTTTCTCTCCCCTTTTGACA
>ML809842.1:64352-81771 GCA_009831015.1 Picea engelmannii | reverse complement strand
GAAAATCCACAGTGGTCATCTTAAATTTGTCAACATTTTGAATAACCAACTCGATCCATCATCAGGACAAAGAGTCAAGTAGGAGAAGAGGGTAACCTTGCCAATAAATACAGAAAAGAGCAGAGACCAAAAATCCCTAGAAAGCTACTAATGTTGGCACTACGACCAATTTTGGTCTCTACTCTTTACTATATTTATTAGCAAGGTCACCCTCTTCTCCCACTTGACTCTTTTTCCTAATGATGGATCCAGTTTGTTGGACACAATGGTACGATATTGTCATTGATGTCAACAGGGTGTAGAAGAATCCAGTATAAATCCAAAGCTCAGAAGGAAGAACGTTAATCAAAGCTCAAAAGAGATGACACATTTGAAATAACACAGGAGACAGAGTTCTGCGAGTGAAGAAATCCTTTTGTAAAGGATTGAGTTACAGGAGCTTCAGATGGTTTCACAGTCGTTGGATCAAGATTCGATCTGGAATGGAAATATTGAAACCGTCAGATCACACTAAAGGAAAGGTGGTCAACTTCGGCACTAACCACTCCGGTGAAAAGGAGTCTAAAACAGGTAAGTTTACTTGAAGGTTGAATCCCTGAAGTCACGAACTCTCGTCGACCATCGGATTAGAGAAAGAATAGCAAATCTCGTCAAGCGTTGATCTGGAGTGAAAATATTCAAAGCACGCTAAAGAAGAAGGTGGTCACATTTCCCTGGATGCTAAAAACAGAGCTTGATCTAATTAAGTTGGGTTTTTTCACATTTCCCTGAATGTGTGTTGATATTCACATCGATGAGGGTCTACTAGACAAAATGATACTACAAAAGAAAAAATTTGGATGGATTCAAGTTTTGGATTATGAGAATATGGTTTTTTGATGTTAGATCTGCCAACAAACAAGACATCTTCAAGATTCTTGTCTCCTAACACAAGCTCACATAGAAAGGAGAAAAGGACACAAACTAAATCCAAAATGTTGTCAATCTTTTGAGCAACCATTCTCAAATGATGAAGATGATGAGAGTGTACAAAATCATAATAAAAATAATCAACAAACAATAGTTATAGAGAATGATATCAAACTATGTCTAGAAGCATAGGCTGAGGAATCCAATCTTAACTCAAAGGGGTTGAGGAATCCAATCTTAACTCAAAGGATAAAGAAGAAGACAAGAATACCAAGATTGCCCCATTTCCCCCTTGAGGGTGGTAGTTGTAAATGAAGTCCTATAAAGAAGAATCAAGAGACTTCATGACTCTTAACAACTCTAATTCTAACAAGGAGTTATGATCCTAAATATTTCCTCATCCTAAACTTTGTGAATATATTTTGACGAAGTTTGAATTAATTATCCAAAGCCAAAGCCATGATAAGATAAAATGACCAACTTGGCCTTCCAAGTAGCTCTATTAAAAAAAATGCTATTAAAATTAATGGACAATGAAGAGAAGAGGAAGAGAGATGGAGAGGAAATGAAGAAGAAGTGCAGTTGCAAAAGCATGAGGGGCCTAGGAGAAGGACCTACTCAAAGATCGAAGGTTGTCCCCAAGTGAAATCAATCTGCAATTTTTCTAGTAAGTACATGAAATCTATGTGTAGCTCACCTTTGTAACTATTTCTTGAACTGAATAAAATACTCATCAGGTGTTGGTTTTCCCACTTGAGTTTCCAAAGTAAATCGTGTGTTCCCTATTTGTTTAAATGACATATGGCTAAGACCAATGTGGTTGGGTTGTCAATTAAATTAATACTTGTACATGCAATAGATCATCCAACGTATTAGTCTCTATTCAATGGGTGACTTGTTAAATCGTTCGACAGATTTAATTAAAAGATCAATGTGTGCACCACATTAACAACTATCTGGTGGTCACTGAAATTGTTGCTATGCCCCACAATGCTACCCACACTCCCCTTTGACTAAAACTTGGTGTGAATACTCGGTGAAACATTGGGAAATTCATTCCCTTGCCACACAATTTCCATTTTGCATTGAATTCCCTTCTTTGCATTGTTGGGAGTATCAGTTCATCTTCAGTGATACATTTTATTGGCTCATCGAATCATGCACATGTGTTTGTATTTTCAATTAAAATGCCTTCCAACTCTGTAAGATTTGAATGCTTCCTACAAAGTATTGGTGAATGGGCAGAATTTGTTTCATTATTGGCAATTTGAATGAATGTTATGTAGGCACATTTGAATGGCAGAAATTGCAGAGTTTGCATGTTTAAAAAAATAGAGTCTATGTGTTGATTGGCATTAAGGTGTATGTGCAAATTTGTAATTGATACATTTGCATGGTGTATGTTTCAACATAGAATGTCTAGGCAGATTCCTTATTGGTAAACTTCTTGAATATGAATTCATTGACATATTCTTGCATATATTAGTGTTTGAAAGCATATTGTACAACATTGGTTTTTGTTTAAATTGTCGTGTGCATAGTTAAAAATAAATAAATAAACCAGAGTGCATGTTTTGGCACATTCAAAATAAAACACATAGTGCATTGTGAACTTGGCATTGAGACTAAATTTGAAACAGAGCGGCAACCTAAATATGAAGACAAAGATCTTAGTGTGATCGTACTTGCAGAGACAAACAATTGAATTTAATTTTCTTGAAGGATATGAGTTGATGAAACCTGTGGGCTACAAAGTACCATGTTTATCATATTGAATCATATTGGTATCAGAGTCGTTGAATTTGTGACCTTAAAGCCATTGTTAGCACTTTGACGAGAAACAAGGCCAACCTGGATAAAGCAGTGAAAAGAGAGAGCTTGGAAGAACTATGGAGCTTCAATGTGTAGATCCAAAAGGAGACCCAACACTTGAAGGAGAGAATAGCAGAGTTGAAAAAGGAGCTTGAGACATTGGCCAAGTTGCCTATAGTTGTCCATAAGACCAAGGAAGTGCAAACACTTTCCATTGTTATTGTAGAAGTTAGCACCATGAACGAGACAAGCATGGTAAGCTCACTCTCTATGGACCTTTCTCAATTTGTTTTTCAAGAACCCTTTAGTGTTTTTGTAAAACATATCAGAGGCAACAATTCCAAGCACATACGACAAACGGGCTACAATGACCAAGAGCTAGGCAAGAGAAGCCAAGGGATTGTAGCTAAGCATAGACTCGAGCATGAAGGCCTAAGTTTGGGTGGACAAAAAGAACCAAGTAAAAGCTCAACTCAAGCTAAGACCACCAAAATAACTTTTTTCGAGGCAAGAGAAACCGAAGAAGAAACCATTTTGATTGAAGAAAAGACAATGGAAAATGAAATGGACAAAAAACCATTACGAAGCTTGAATGAGGGCAGCAAAGGAATGTTTCCTCCACCTAAAGTTGTCCCCATACTCAAGGGACCAAGCAAACACACTAACAAACACAAACCAAAGTGGTATGTCAAGGCATGTTTGGTTTGTTTCCGCTGCAAAGAAGAAATGCCACGATGTTGATGTTCGTTGGCACTTTAGTTTATGTTCCTTTGATGGGAAGAATGGGAAGAAACTTTCCCAAGACAGCTGCAAGTTCAAAGCAACACAAATAAGAAGAGAATGCCAAGACAGTTGCAAGTTCAAAATAACACAAATAAGAAGAGAATGCCAAGCAACCCTTGCATTGGCAAGAATATTTGCTAGAACTACAATGTCAAGAAACCAAGGCTTCATTAGGAACTTCATCCCAAGTACTACACATCAAAAAAAGGTTTGGAGAGTGAAGAGTAAAGGGTAAGAAAAAAGGGTTTGAAAAGTGAAGAGTAAAGATAAGAAAAAAAGGTTTGGAAAGTGAAAAGTAAAGATAAGAAAAAAAGGTTTGGAAAGTGAAAAGTAAGGATAAGGAAGAAGGAATAATGATTGTCCAAGAACCTGTAGCAGCAAAAGATGTCATCTCCACCAATGAAGTGGACAATAGGGGTATGCCAAAAGCAGTCCCTATTCAACACTTATCTTCCATTCTGTAGTGGAAGTACCCCATCTTGGAGATTTGTCGAAACTTGATACAAATAGATGACTCTACAGGGCACTTGATACAAATAGATGACTCAATAGGGCTCTGTTAGACTACATAACAGCCAAGAGATAGCTCTGATCTGCAAGAGCAGAGAAGGCAAGCACACAGCCGTAGAAATAGAAGAAAGGAAGAAAATTGAGTTGAAGCTTTTGGGGACCAGGTTGGTCTTGCAAGCATCGTATTAAAAATAAAATGTTGTTGGAATTAATGCGCAGTGGAAAGGAAAGAAAGAGAAGTACAAAGAAAACAAAGGTTGGTCTTGCAAGCACCGTATTAAAAATAAAATGCTGTTGGAATTAATGCGCAGTGGAAAGGAAAGAAAGAGAAGTACAAAGAAAACAAATGTTGTTGGAATTAATGCGCAGTGGAAAGGAAAGAAAGAGAAGTACAAAGAAAACAAAGAAGGCAAGCAGCTACAAAAGCATGAGGAGCCTGGGAGAAGAAACTTGTTTAAAGGTCAAAGGTTGTCCTTGAACCGAAGCAATCTACAATTTTGCGGATGAATAACAGTGCAAAAAAGTTGCCAATGAATAACAGTACAAAAAAGTTACATATAGCTCATCTAACAGTACAAAAATAAGTTACATATAGCTCATCTTTGTAACTATTTCTCAAGTTTAATAAAATCCTTGTCGAGTGTACAAAAATGTTACATATAGCTCATCTTTGTAACTATTTCTCAAAAGTTTAATAAAATCCTTGTCAAATGTTGGTTTTCATCCTCGTAGAATGTTGGTTTTCCATATCCTTGTCGAATGTTGGTCATTTTATGTTGGTCATTTTGAATTTTGAATGTTGATTTTCCAATTTGAATTTCCAAAATAAATAAATTCTGTTTTGGTTTTCCATTTGAATTTCCAAAATAAATTATGTGTTCCCTATGTGTTGAAATGATGTGGGTAACTAAGATCAATGTGGTTGAATTTCCAAAATAAATTATGTGTTCCCTATGTGTTGAAATGATGTGGGTAACTAAGATCAATGTGGTTGTGTTGCCGATTAAATTAATACTTGTATACAATAATTCATCCAACGTATTAATCTCTCTTCAATATGTTTATTTGTGAGATCGCTTGGCCCATTTAACTAAAGAATAGCTATGTACACCAAATTAACAACCCTTTATTGGTTGGCTACAATCATTGATATACCCCACAGCACTGCCCACAGTCCCCTGTGACTAAACTCGGTGTGGATACTCTGTTGAACATTGAACAATTCGTCCTACACACATGTCCAGGTGTGGATACTCTGTTGAACATTGAACAATTCGTCCTACACACATGTCCATTCTGCGTCGAATTCCCTTGTTTGCATGCTGAGAGTATCAATTCAATTCGCTTTCATTTACAACTATACATTTTACTAATATTTTGGAGCATACAGGTGTCTGTATTTTCAATTAAAACGCCCTCCAACTTTGTATGATTTGTATTTTCAATTAAAACGCCCTCCAACTCTGTATGATTTGACTTGAATCATTCCTACAACATATGAATGGATGGGTAGAATAATTTGTTTTATTATTAGTAATTGGAATGATTTCTATGTAGACACGTTTGAACAGCAGAAATTGCTGAGTTTGCCTGTTTAGACAAATAGGGTCTGCGCACTGGTTATCATCCTCTTTTAGATGCTCAAAAAAATTTAGGCTTATTTTAAAGATAAACATTTTATCAACAAAACATCTACATGCATGGACAGTGATTTGATAAATTAGAAAGGAAATATAGGTTTTAATTACAATTCAACATCATATCATACAAAGTCTGAAAGTGTTGGGAGAAATTCAGCTTTGAAGAGTTTTAAAAAAGACCACTTAAATACTCAGAATGGTAGCAGCTGCAATAAATAATGCATATGAAAACCTTCCCCTGCTGAAATACTCAGAATGGTAACAGCTGCAATAAATAATGCATATGAAAACCTTCTCCTGCCTCCCCCTTTCTTATGGGGGACAATTCCTCTGTTCCTAACTAGGACAATTGCAAAATGATGCAACAGTCTCTTCAATCCCTCACCTACAAGAGCCAATCACTCGCCTACATTCATAATTTAACAACTGATCAATCTAGATAAAGTGTTGCAATGGTACCGGTTCTATATTCCAGTCCATGACAACTAACATAGCACAAATACATCACATACAAAGAAATACAGATCAAGGAAAATATATTGCCTATGTCAATTGTTTCTGCTTTCCAATTAATTTTAAACCGTCTGTCATTCCTGTGACCCACGATAGCTCTCATCAGGTAGGCAAGGCCAATTCTCCAGCTTGACAAAATAAAGGACATCCACAGAATGAGGTAAAGAATCATTGTATTTCTGCAGCAATAGGGTCCAAACATACAAGTATCTGCATCTTCTCATTAGTGAGATACAACTCCTCCATGAACTTTGCCAAATCATCTCAGTGCCTCTCTGTCAGCAGCGGTTGAATGATTGACCCTGCGTTACAGAGATAGGAGCGTGTTAGATTAATGACACTACAAAGAAAGCCCTGCAACAATATCTCATGTGTACTCTATGAAACCAACATTGCAACTCCACAAACTATTTAGATATATAGAGATATAAAGACCCTGTGTATTACCTGCAATCTCTTGTTGTCTAGACCTTTCTTTTGCCTTGGCAATCTTGTCCACAATCTCTGCCACAACCATGCGGCTCAAAAGAAGGCCAGAAATTAAAGATGAAAGCGTGAGCATAATGAATACACCATTCCATCCATCTGTAGAGATAAAGCCAGTCAGAAGTGGCCCCAAGGCAGCCCCAACAGACCCAGTACCATCTATAATCGCCGTGACGGTTGCCAAAGCTCTCGAATTGCCCTTAAGTGAGCTATGTGTACCGAGATCAGCTGAAACGGCTGTGGTAATGAGTGCATAAGGCCCATTAACAAACATTCCGGAAATCATCATCAGAGCAATATTAACAAACATTGAGATACCTCCATAAACCCGATATAAAATGAGTGCTGGAATTGCACAGTACATGAAACTAGCTGCTGTGATAGCCCTGGCATCAAGCCTATCAGAAATATGGCCTGCGAGAATTCCACCCACCACTCCTCCCAAATCGAATAAAGTTGAAAGGTTTCCAGATGAAACTACAGACAAATACTCGCCTCCAATAGCTGCAATATCCAACCAGAATCAAAAGAAATTAGTAAAGATTAATAGAGTAAATAATTTAATGAACTCCTAAAAGGTCTTCTTGTACCAGGCCAATTTCAAAGAAAGAGCTTAGGAAGGTTAAAGGTTAACATATTTCCCAACTTGTTTAAGAAATTTCTATTCATATATTTGAAACAGAAAGTGTCACATAGATGGATTGAAGACGAGATGCGACTAAAATGGTTAACTCGTTTGCAGAATAAGGCAAGAGAGGTTAGAGATAATAATTTCACTGTCTATTTATTTAATGATTTTGGTCATTTGCAGATATGATACAGGAAAGTTTCACATAGAATGGTTGAAGACTAGATGCAACTAAAATCGATAAATTAAGGTAGGAAAGGACTTGAGAGAAGGGATGCCAATGTCAAGATTATATCGAAAGGGAATATAGTTTACTGAATAGAAAGCAAGCCAAAACTGAGAGAGAGACAGGGTCAATTACGAGCAATGTACTTGATTTTCACATTGGAGGGCAGCTTATTCTGCTTTGTGAACGGGGATTATGAAAACTTTTCTAGTAACTCTAGCCTTCAGATGATTTCTCCAACTAATGAAGGATAGTTAAATCATATCCAGAAGATGTATTGCCTCCAAATGGCATTAGAACAACTCCAATGATCCAGGCAGAGACTAGAGCTGCTAAGGAATCTCGGCAACTAACAATTCTGTATTTCTCTTCGAAGGTGGAACACTTTCAATTAGAACCAAAATACAATTTGAAAACTGTGAGTAAATTAGTTCAAAACGCTAGCCTTCAATAACTCTTCAAATGCTCAGAAGACTCAGTAACTGCTTAAAATTTTACCTGTATTACTGATGTAAAATGGCAACCAGTATAAAAATGTGTAAGCTACAAACTTAGCAAAAAAGAGACAGAGCAAATGGAGCCACTCCAGGTATCATCCATGCCTCGATGAATCCAACAGCGTTAGATGCAGTTAAATCTGTTTCATTCATCTGATCCTCTGTCTTGGGTCCTTCACCGCCCTCTGTCTTGGGTCCTTCACCGTTCTCTGTATCTACTTCAATACCGATGGCCATTTTCCCAATAGGCCCAACTTCCACGTCCTCAATAACGACTTGTTTCTTTTTCCTTCTTGGGTCATAAGTTGAAAGGAGCCCAATGTCCTCAGGAGTAACAACCAAGAACAAAAACACTATAATGCCTGCAGAAGCAATAAAAGCACCAGGAAGAATGAATGACCATCCCCACCCATACTGTAAAACACCAACTGCAATGAGGGAACCACAAATATTACCAACAGAAGTATGGGCATTCCAAATGCCCATTATCAGTCCCCTTTTCCACTTTCCGAACCAATTTCCAACCACTGCAACAACAAAGGGCCAGCCCGTCGCTTGAAACATCCCTGCCACCATTTGCATGATCAAGTAATAGTAAAAATTGTGTATGCTCCAGAAATAGCCCATACCAAATAGCGCTACAAACAAGCCGCTGCCAACCATTCCCACTGTTAAAAACACCCGGAGATCAACCCTGTCTCCAAGATGTCCAGCAAAATACATACCCATGGCGTACACAGACAAAAAAGCTACATCAATTTCTCCAAGCAAGGCTGTTCCATCCTTTCCATTGAAGGGAGCCCATCCTTTGGAGCTAGAATAAGCTTCTTTGCTTGAATTAGTAGGATTTTTAACAAATATCATATTAAGCAGCCATGACTGGCTAKGATCACTMATTCCATTAGGCAAATTGTTACTRGTGCTGTCTGGATCCAAAACACTCTTTACTATGCTATTAGGCTTACGAGAGGCATGATAGCTAGCATATGCAATAAAAGTTATGATAAGTACAGAGGTTCTATATGTACGGCGGGTTGCATCCCTGCCTCTCAGGGCTCTTATCAGCTCAATACCCGGCGGAGGACTTCTCGACTTTTCCCCTCCTGGAGCCATGGCTACCTAATATCTATCAAATTTACAAAGTTCTGTGCTGACGAAGGCTTCAAGTTTACTTTCAATTCTAGGTTTATATCAGCACTCAGACACACAGAAGAAGACCTGGTGAAAACAAAGCACTGATTTCCATTAAAATTTGTCCAGAATCACTCGATTTGAACGATAAATTGTCTGCTTGCGGTTAAGCCTCGACAGCTTGTACATGAATTTTTTTCAAATATCAGCAAAATACTAACCTTTCATGAAGAATTTCCTCTGCATACCACCATATACCCAGATCAAAGCTCAGTTTTCTTCAAATCCTAAACCCTCAACAGGTGGTAGATAATTTTTCTTAAAAAATAAACAGAATACTAGCCTTTCATGGACAGTTTCCTCCGCATACAAGAAAATACTTCCTTGATGCATATCAAATAACAGTCTTCTTCAAATTCTAAACCCTCAACAGCTTGTAGATGTATTTTCTTCAAAATCAACAGAATACTAGCCTTTCATGAACAATCCCCTCCGTATACAATGAAAACACATCACCTATCAGTCTTCTTCAAATCCGATACCCTCAACAGCTTGTAGATTTATTTTCTTCAAAATTAACAGAATACTAGCCTTTCATGAACAATATATAACCAAAAACACATCAAATATGAGCCTTCTTTAGATCATAAACCCTCAGCGGTTTGTAGATGCATTTTCTTCAAAATCAACGGAATACTAGCCTTTCATGAACAATCCCCTCCGTATACAACCATAACACATCAAATATCAGTCTTCTTCAAATCATAAACCCTTAACAGAGCTTGTAGATGTCTTTTTTTCAAGAGACAGCAGAATACTAGGCTTTCATGGACAATCCCCTCCTTATAGAATCAAAACACATCAAATGTCAGTCTTCTTTAAAGCCTAAACCCTCAACAACTTGCAGACATATTTTTCCAAAAAAGCAGCAGAATACTAATCTTTCATTAACAATCCCCCCGACTTCAACCAAAACACATCAAAAATCAGTCTTCTTCAAAGCCTAAACGTTTAACACTCCGTAGATCGGCATTTTAGTCAAAAATCAGACAAATACTAACCTTTCGTGCATAATTTCCAATTTCCCTCCGCATAAAAACAAACACCTCCTTCGATATCATAAACTACGAATTTTTTTCACAATGGGAAAAAACTCGCAGACTCCTTTAATCTCGCCAATCTTGAGAGCTACTCTGCTCGCTCTCAGCTCAAAAACCATTCCTTGACTCGATTCTTCACACGAACACCCCGAGGCATCAATCCTTCCATAAATTCCCGTAAAACGACAAAATAAACACGCCTCTGCAAGAATTTACAGCCTTTAAGGTTCCGTGATCGATTCTTTAACAGATAAAAAATGAATAAAACTTCGAAAAAAAAAATCCTTTTCAAACTGGCCGCCTAAACTGCACTCAAACACATAATGATCTGTTCAAACATGCACATTTAAAAATATCCACGACACGATGCCTGAACGAACTGCAAATTTCACAATCTCTCCACGACGAGACTCCGGATATCGCCAGAAATTACAGAGCGACCAATCCAGAGCCAGACCGCTCAAAAGTCGACAAAAACGTAACAAAATCACAAGCAGGGATCGAATCAAGCATGCGACATTGGCTGGGTCCATACAAGCCAGAAAATTCACAGATTTCAATCAAATTGGTGAGCGAAATGCAGAGAAAACAACAGAAAACTTCGATTTTTTTAATACTTTACGTCTCAGAGCCGGATGAGCTGCTTGACACCCGAACACCTCGATTCAGCGTGCAATCGACACCCGGATTCTCCTTCGACGTGTCAATCGATGCATCTCGGAATTTGCTTCTAAAGTACTCTTCCCCTCCTGCATAACACGGCCACGACACCTTCATTACGAGAAACCTTCATATTCTTACGATGAAGGTCGTGGATTTAGTAATGAAGAGAAAATTCGTAGCCGCTGAGTATATTCCTCCAGAATATTACAACAGTGGGCCCACTCGATGTTAACGGCTGCCTCTTTTTTCACGTCGCTTTAGAATTAAATATTAAATACTAATATCGGGATGCAGCATATTACTTAGGTATATTCTTTATTTGATACGATGACTATATTCGTGTTAAGTCCCTAGTCACGCCCTCACCACGCCATGCCTTTTACTGGTAAAGGAGTTACGAACGTTCGATGGAGTCACGTCTTTAATTTCATTTTTATATTAATTTGTTTTTTAATAATTATAAATCTAATTTATATTTTATAAAAAATATTAATAATCGTTAATACGATAATTGGTAAAGGAGTTACGAACGTTCGTCTTTAATTTCAGTTTCATAATTGTTATTTATATGATAATATAATCAGTTTTTAATAATTTTAAAATGTTAAGTTAAATTTCTTGTAATTATATTTAACTAATTTTATAAAGATGTTTATCTATTTAATTTATAGTTTATATTATCATATAAGTTTTTTTAAGTTAATTAGTTATAATTTGAATGGTTATAAGGAAATTTGTTATTTTTTATCTTTATTTAAAACTCATTATGTGGTATGTTTATTTTTAATGAATTTTGTACCCATAAAAATTTAAAGTTTATTCTAAGTCCCATAAGAAACATTCAAAAGATTTTTCTTAAAATATATTACCCAAAAACAAAAGCTATTCTTTTATAATAATATACCAAAAGATATTTTCTAAAATATATTACCTAAAGACAAAAGCTATTTTTTTATAATAATATATTTTTACACAAAAAATTCATTGCATATAATAATATGTATCTATTTCAGCCAAAAGAAAATAATGAAATTATTGTACTTGTGCTTTGTGGTTTTAGTTATTCTCGTTTTTAATGGACAACATTAAAGAAAAACAATTCATCAAATAACTAAAGAAACATATACATAAAAATTATACAAAATACACAAAAACTTGATAATGGAGAAACCCATATGAGGTAAAAACATTGATGATCTTAATAGGGTGTTGTGTGGCAATGCCAACAAGTGCATGCCCCTTTCTTGATGCTTTTGAGTTCATAGGGTTGCGGGTATATAATTAACATTCTAAATGTTGGGTTTACAAGCCTTCCCAATCTTAGATTCTCTAGTCTCCCTTACATAACAATTTGCACTATCTCTTCTTCTTCAAAAAATGACTCACTGGCTCTTTGATGATGCCTTCCACTCCAACCAACCACCTCCTCTATTTGTAACTTCTTATCAAGTAGCCTTCACTTCCAAGAAGAAGTGATGCCAGTATGATAACTTCCTGAACTAAATCAATTCGACTTCTTCATCGTTTAACTTCGTGTCACACTTGTAATGGGTCACATGGAATCCATTTAGGAGACAAGTATTTGTTGGTCTTTGATCCTACTTAACCATGGTAAGCTTTTGATGAGAGTGGATTCTCACATCAAATAACATATTGTCAACAACTATATTGCTTATGACATGTTTGTTGATGCCTCTATTGTCAATGTCATGTCATGTTGAGAGTTACTTTGTTTGTGGTTGTCTTGTCGACAACCTTCCTTGTCGAGAGAGGATTTTCCGATGAACCTCCTATCAACAACTATTGTATCAATAGATATTGTATTGATGTCATGTCATGCCAACACCTCTATTGTTGATGTCATGATTGTCAATAACACACCTTATCTATGCTTCCATGGTTGATGATGTCTTTTTCCCACTTACTCAATGAACACAACTTGATTTTCTCTGCAAGTAGCACCAATGTCATGCTCAACAAATGTGCATTCATTATCGAAATATTTTCTTGGATCACTAAGCCAATGCATTTTACTAACCTCACTCTTCTTATGCTCGATGATTCACCCCTTAAGCCAATTTCACTAATGTCCCTAGTCCTCTTGCTTGAAGATTCTCACCTTACTTGACAAACTTCTTCCTTTGCTTGATAAGTTTATTTTATAAGTGTCCATAACACTCGACAAAATTGTCCTTAAATGAATTCCATTCGTTGTCCTTATTTGCTATCCAAATTTCAAATCAAATGAGAAAGAAAACACATCAATTAGATTCCTCAAATCAAAAAGGGATGATAGAGGTCAAATCTATAGTGTCGATTATATACCTCATATATATATGATTTTTAATGAAAAAAGATATGTGTATAGGTGTTTCTTACATAGTCAATTTATACATATAACATTCTAAAAAAATCCTTCAAAAACTACTTTTAATATTGAAATGTTTATATTTTTATAGTCAATTTATGCACAGAACATTCAGAAAAAATCTTAGAAACCTATTAATGTTGATATCAATTTGTAGATGATATATACTTGCTTAGACTTTATGGCTATGCCAATATTCGCCTATTTCTTTCTATCTCAATTGTAAATGTAAAGGTTTTAAGAGAGAGTCAAAGGACAAGGACAAGGCCACCACTAAAAAAACACTAGGTATATTGTTAATCTATAGATAGCAAAAGTTTTTAATAAGATTGAAAGGACAAGGTAACATCAAATAATATTAAGGTTAGTTAGTTTTTTTAAATTTAATTATTTAAATAATGTAATACATAAATTGTAAATCTATTTAAATTGAAGATTTATTTAAATTTATTTTGAAGAATATATTATTGGTAATTTTCATTATTGTCTTACTAAATTTATTACTGTTGAGCATTCACATAATTTTAAATATCTCATTTGCTTTAATCATACTAAAATTTTGGCATCTTTTTTTCACTATTCCTCATAAATTATTAAAAAAAATCAAGAAATTGAGAAACATAGTAAAAAATTAACCAAGAAAATGGTTACAAACTCAACCACTCTAAAAAGTCTATCATCCATTGTTTTGGCCGATAAACCCTTTTATCCTCCTATCATATTACTATTACTATTTTTTCCTCTTCATTTCATCCTTTTTAGCCCCTTTTCATTATTTTTTATATCTCATTTAAACTCACTAAAACAACCTTTTCCATAATTCAATAATAAACTAATATTTTTTCTAATATTTTTATTTCATATTAATGCCAACAAGTGCATGCCCCTTCCTTGATGTTTTTGAGTTCATAGGGTTGCAAGTATATAATTAGGATTCCAAATGTTGGGTTCACAAGCCTTCCCAATTTTAGGTTCTTTAGTCTCCCTTACACAACAATTTGTCACTATTTATTCTTCTTCAAAAAATGGCTAACTAGCTCTTTGATGATGCCTTCCACTCCAACCGACCCCCTCCTGTATTTGTAACTTCTTCTCGAGTAGCCTTCACTTCCAAGAAGAAGTGATGCCAGTATGATAACTTCCTTAACTAAATCAATATGGCTTCTTCATCGTTCAACTTTGTCTCACACCTGTAATGGGTCACATGGAATCCATTTAGGAGCCAAGTATTTGTTGGTCTTTGATCCTACTTAACCATGGTAAGCTTTTGATGAGAGTGGATTCTCACATCAAATAACATATTGCCAACAACTATATTGTGTATGATATGTTTGTTGATGCCTTTGTTGTCAATGCCATGTCATGTTGAGAGTTACTTTGTTTGTGGGAATCTTGTCGACAACCTTCCTTGTCGAGAGAGGATTTCTCGATGAACCTCCTATCAACAACTATCGTATCAGTATATATTGTATTGATGGCATGCCCTACCAACACCTCTATTATTGATCCCATGCTTGTCAATAACACACCTTATCTATCTTCTATTGTTGACGATGTCTTTTTCCTGCTTGCTCAATAAACACAACTCGATTTTCTCTGCAAGTAGCACTAATTTCATGCTCAACAAGTGTGCATTATCTTATATTTGATCACTAAGCCAATGCATTTTACTAAGCTCAGTCTTCTTATGCTTGATGATTCACCCCTTAGTCAATTTCACCAATGTCCCTAGTCCTCTTGCTTGAGGATTCTCTCCTTACTTGACGAACTTCTTCCTTTGCTTGACAAGTTTCTTTTTTCATGGATAAGTGTCCATAACACTCGACAAAATTGTCATTCAATGAATTTCACTCATTGTCCTTATTTGCTATCCAAATTTCAAATCAAATGAGAAAGAAAATACATCAATTAGATTCCTCAAATAAAAAAAGGATGATAGAGGTCAAATCTATAGTGTCAATTATATATAGTGTCGATTATATACCTCATATATGTATGTTTTTTAATGAAAAAATATGAAATATAAGATATGTGTATAGGTGTTTCTTACATAGTCAATTTATACATATAACATTCTAAAAAAAATCCTTAAAAAACTTTTCTTGAAATATTTATATTTTCATAATCAATTTATGCATAGAACATTCAAAAAAAAATTAAAAAACTATATCAATTTGTAGATGATATATACTTACTTTGAATTTATGGCTATGCCAATATTCACCTATTTCTTTCTCTCTCAATTGTAAATGTAAAGGTTTTAGGACAAGGACAATGCTACCACTAAAAAAATGTGTGGATGATATATACTTACTTTGAATTTATGGCTATGCCAATATTCACCTATTTCTTTCTATCTCGATTGTAAATGTAAAGGTTTTAGGACAAGGACAAGGCAACCACTAAAAAAATATTAGGTGTATTGTTCATATATAGATAGCAAAAGTTTTTAAAAGAATTGAAATTTTTAGTAAGATTGAAAGGACATGATAACATTTAAAAATATTAAGGTTAGTTAGTTTTTTTAATTTAATTATTTAAATAATGTCATACATAAATTATAAATCTATTTAAAATTAAGATTTATTTAAATTTATTTTGAAAAATATATTATTGGTAATTTTCATAATTATCTTACTAAATTTATTGAACATTCACATAATTTTAAATATCTCATTTACTTTAATTATACTAAAATTTTATACTAAAATCTTAGCACTTTTTTTCATTATTTCTCATAAATTATTAAAAAAACTCAAAAAATTGAGAAACATAGTAAAAAATTAACAAAAAAATGATTACAAACTCAACCACTATGAAAAGTCCACCATCCATTGTTTTGGCCAATAAACCCCTTTTATCCTCCTATCATATTCATCTTAATATTGTTTCCTCTTCATTTCATCCTTTTTAACCCCTTTTCATTATTCTTTATATCTCATTTAAACTCACTAAAACAACATTTTCCATAATTCAATAATAAACTAATCATTTTTCTAATATTTTTATTTTATTTATTTATTTTTATTTATTTATTTATTTTGGTAATTTAATTTCATAAGTGATTTTAGATATTATTTATATTTATACAATCGTAATATACTTCGTTAATCGTTCCAATGGTAGGGAGTGCCTTATTAAGGTATTATGTAAGTGAAGTCATCCGTTCGAAACCTCTGGGAGCACTTCAAATCCAACCATGTTAAAAGTTGGTGCCCTTTCATTTGCAATGTCACTTATACCTTAATAGGTTCTGACTTTTTAATCCATATTTTGGTTCCTTTTTAATCCATTTTTTATGGTCCCTATTTATTTATATATATTATTATTCATATTAATTTTTTTTCTCTAATATTCTATTTTAGTCTTCCATATTTTCAATTATTTGTTCTAATAATTGATTAATTCTATGGTATCTTGTCTTTATTTAGTGATTATTTGACTCAATCTCCTTATATAATTTATCATTTTTCTTAAAGATTAATCATTTTTAAATTTATTTATTTATTTCATAAGTTTAATCTTTTCTATTTTTCATAAGTTTTATTTGTATCGTGGATGATGGGTAGAGTATCCACTTGAAACACTAAGACATTTTTACATTTTAATACAATACATATCCATACAATTTACCATAATTAGGGTTTATTGTGAAAATATACATATTCAAATTTTAAGTTCCTCTATGTGGCAAAAAAAAAAAAAAACTAGATATTTATACAATGACCAACCAAACAATGAATTGGACCTAACTGCCTAGTAGTTCGCATAGGCACATGATTAAATGGTTTACATTTTTGCTTTATTTTAAATAGAAGAACACATTTTCCTCTCTTTTTATAAACATATTTCAACTTGGTCAAAGGGATAAACTACAATCGAAGCTCTTATAGAGTTACATATACATGTATATTGCAATATGTAACATCACCATTGGATGTATGGGTAAGGTCCATTTATGGATCAGACTGATCTAAACCATGTGATTGATTCATTTGTTTTGAAGTGTTATATATTTGAATAATATACGTCATAAAGTTGGGTTCAGTTTGCATAATCAAAGTCGAGTGTTTATTACTTGTCGTAGAAGGGGAAATCGGGGCCTTAGTCAATACACCACATTCAAGTTGAACAATTGTCTATTTTAACAATG
>ML809842.1:50525-60647 GCA_009831015.1 Picea engelmannii | reverse complement strand
TTGGGTGTAGATCTCTCTCCCCTCCAAACGAGAAGCTCCAGGAAGAAGAAGGAAGTTCTAAACTCGCAACAATCTGATCCTACCATCCCTGCATTTGATGGAAAGGCCCTTAGAGCTTTGAAGGCCATAGCTCGTTCAAAATAATGCTTGTGCTCTCTTTAAACTTACGAGGGATCGGACGCAACCTCAAGACTGCTGCCTTCCGTAAACTGTTAGAGCACACCTCTCTTGATGTCATCTTTCTCCAAGAAACCCTTCCGACTGATTAAAAATCCAGAGCTTTTTTGCACTCTTTTTGCTCTTCTTGGGTCACAGCGGCCGTTAGCTCTATTGGCAATTCTGGTGGCATGCTAGTGGCCTGGGACCCCGGTTATTTTGACTTGGTTCCCTTTCTAACCTATGGAGGTTTATTGTTGGTGGGCCGTTGTCTAGCTACCAACTAGGAGCTGGCTTTTCTTAACATATACGACCCCTGCCAAGACAGATTACAGTTCTGGTCTCAGCTTGCTTCTAATGGTATTCTGGATATACCAAACCTCATACTTGGAGGTGACTTAAACATCACACTATCGGCAGATGAACACTGGGGAGGAAACTACTCGCCTGGTACAGATGCAGCCTTATACAAAGACCTTTTCTTGTACAAGAACCTTATTGACGTTTTGCCAAACAGACTTGTTCCTACTTGGTGTAACGGGAGATCGGGGATTGAGGCCATTGCCATACGCCTCGATCGTTTTTTAATTTCTGATAGTTTTATGTCCTCCACAGGCTTCCCAACCTCATGGGTGGAGTTTCCTTACTTTTCTGACCATGCTCCCGTTTTCCTAAAGTTGATCATCCCCCTCCGACATATTTCCTTCCCCTTCAAATTCAATCATCACTGGCTTCTCTCCGCTGATTATTCTGATCTTGTCCAAGCTGTATGGACAGACCCATGTTTCCATTCTGAACTTAACCCTCAGTTGAGAATTGTTTGGAAGCTTAAGGTTCTAAAAGCCCACTCAAAATCCTGGTTTAAATGCAAAAAGGATTCGGAGGCGGCCCATCTTCTTTTCCTAGAGCCTGAGATTAAAAATCTAATTACCTTATCAACCACTGTCGTCCTGTCAATGGAAGATACAACTACACTAAAGGTGCTTGAAAGGAGCAGAGATCTCATTCTAAGCAATGAGGAAAAGTGCTGGAGGCTCCGCAGCCGAGTGACTTGGCTAAAGTGGGGAGATTCCAATACTAAATTTTTTCACAATTTAGCAAGTTTCAATAGAAACAAAAAACTTATCTTGTCAATTCAAAACGATCGGGCTGAGACTCTCCGTGGTCAAGAAGCAATCAAAGCGGAGGCTGTCACCCACTTTGAACAGCTATTCAAAGCTAACAATAGTCAAAATCTTCCTGACAAACTTGCTACTGCCAGTCTATATCCAAAGATGATATCGGCTACCGAAGCTACCGAACTCTATAAGCCTGTCACCCTTCCAGAGCTCAAAGAAGTATTGATACATTTCAAAAAAGAGAGAAGTCCAGGGCCCGATAGATGGACGACAGAGTTCTTCACCTATTTTTTCGATCTCGTTGGACCGGATCTCCTCCAGATGGTGGAGGGCACTCGCATAAAAGGAAAGGTCTCAAAAAGTCTCAATTCCACCTTCCTGGTATTGATCCCTAAAGAAAACAATTATGTCTCCTTCAACGACTACAGACTAATCTCCTTGTGTAACCTTATCTACAAGGTAGTTTCTAAAGTCATCTCCAACCGGTTGAAGCTGTATCTGGAAAGAAGTCTATCAGCTGAACAGCTAGGCTTTTTAAAAGGAAGAAGGATACAAGACTCCATCGGTGCTGCCCATGATAGCATCCACTCCATCAAACAGAAAAATTTAAAGGCTTTAATAATGAAAATAGACCTCAAAAAGGCTTTTGACAGCATTGATTGGATTTATCTGAGGCTAGTCCTTCACTCAGCGGGTTTTGGCGACAAGTTCACGAACTGGATCCTATCCTGTGTATCTAGTGCAAACTTCGCGGTGTTGATAAATGGGGAGGCGTCTAGTTTCTTCCATAGTGAGAGAGGGCTCCCTCAGGGATGACCACTCTCCCCTTACCTTTTCATCTTAATTATGGAGAGCCTTAGCCTCCTCCTTGCAAAATCCAGCTTCGATCACCAAATCTCTGGTATAAAGGTATCAAGACTCAACAAAATTATTCATCTCATGTTTGTTGATGACATTCTCCTAATGTCATTAGCAGAACATTCTGAGTGGCTTGTTATTTTGGACATTCTTCAACATTTCTGCTCTGTCTCGGGTCTGTCCATAAACACCTCAAAATCTACTGTGCATTATTGGGGTTTATCAAAGGCTGAGCTTTTGATTTTCAAAGCGTCCATCCCCTTTTCTTTTTTCGATTTGAATGAAGGATTTAGGTACTTGGGCTATCGGCTGAAACCGGGAGCCTCCACTTCAGCAGACTGGAGCTGGCTTGTGGCTTTATTTGAAAGGAGAATTGGTTTTTGGGGTAATAAGTGGCTGTCCCTGGGTGGCCGTTTCATTCTTGTCAAATCGGTGCTGGAAGGTATTGATGTCTATTGGATGACACTTGAACGGATTCCAAACAAGATTATTATTTTGCTTCGCAGGCTCTCTTTTAATTTCCTGTGGAACAACCTTCCTGGAAAACGCCACTTTCATCTTTGCAGTTGGCAGTCTCTTTCTAGGCCCCGAAAGGCAGGGGGTTGGGGACTAAAGGACCTATCTATTTTCAACACGGCTCTCTTGGCTTGCTCTTTCTGGAGAGCGGTCACACATGAAAGCATTTGGCACCGAGTCATTATGGATAAATATCTTGACTCTCGTCCCCTCCTCCATTGGCTACGAAAGACGTCTCATGGACAGAGAAGGGCTTCTCCCTTTTGGAAGGGCCTGACATCTGCTTCACCTGTGATCTTACACTGGCTTCGCTGGATGCCCGGATCGGGTCTTGAGATCCTCCTTGGAAGAGATAAAATTATTGGTTTGGACAACCGATCGATCCTCTCCCCTCCTTCAGAGCGCTGCTTTCCTCCTTTAATTTGGGGTGCTTGTCTCAAGCGAAAGTGTCTGCCCACATGCTCCCTCTCCCAGACCTTTGGATTCACAGCAGTGAGCTGCAGCTGAGGGGTTCGCTGGCGTTGGAATGGGACGCCTACACTGGTGCATTGAGGTCGACTAGAATCACTCTAACTGGCGGGCAGGACACTCTCCTATGGGCCGGAGGAGATGCCTCGGGTTTCATAACTGTAAAAAATGTATATGCAGCTCTTTTAAATACACAGACAACTGTTGCGGTTCCCCCGTGGCTCCTTTCCATTTGGCAGTGGTCGATTCCATTAAAGCTACAGCTGTTCTTTTGGCTCTGCGTGCAGGATAAAATCCTCACCTGGGAGGTGCTTCACAAGAGGGGCTGGCAAGGGCCCGGTCTCTGCTCCCTTTGCAACGATGCTTCTGAAGATATTCATCACCTCTTCATTCACTGTGTTTTCACAACCAACATTTGGATTCATTTAAAATAGCATTACTCTCTCTCATCTGACTGGAAAGGTGACACCTTTACTGACTGCTTCGTCTCATGGATCTCGGATACATCGGCTCCACATCCCCTGGCTGCCCATGTCTGCTGGCAGACTTGGAAAGAGCGCAACCTGGCGATTTTTGAGGGATGGCCTCCCTCCCTTCAAGTGGTTCTCCACCGAATCTTATCCTCCTTCAAATTGTAGCAGACTTCTGTAAAGACCATCCAAATCAAAGCACGTGACTATTTGATGGCAGAAGGATCCACATTAGTATGCTTTGACGGGGCAACACATTCAAACGGTCTTTGTTGTGGGGCGGGGGGCACCTTCAAATCACACCCATCGAGGATCACAAAATGGTTCCTAAATTGCGGGGTGGGTTCAAACACCAAAGCCGAACTTATGGGCTTGTGGGCTTCCCTCACCCTTGCGTCTTGTTGGTCTTTAAACCACCTTCTTGTTTTAGGAGACTCGAGAGTAATAATTGACTGGATTAATCACAAATGCAATCTCCATTCAATCCACATCGAAGGTTGGATGCAAAAAACAAGGGAGCTCTCCAATTTCTTCACCGACATAAAATTCCAACATATTTCTAGATCCCATAATTCAGAGGCGGACGCACTCTCAAAGCGGGCTCTTGGCGAAGTGATTGGGAGGCTCTCGATCTACCATTGTGATAAAGGGAAAGAAAGCCCTATCACCTCCTTCAACATTTTTGAATGATAATGATATCCACTAGTCTTTCGATTGACAACATTGTAAGTTTGGCTTGATCGCTTCTTCAAAGAGCCCACTAGCTAGAGGGGCCTTCTCTTTTCTCCTCCTTGAAATTCTATGGTAATTGTATGAAATGGTTCTTTCTGTGGCCATGGTTGATTTGCGACCCCAACTCGTTGCTGATTTTGTAAACAAGTTTATACACTATATAAATTTGAGAAAAAAAAATTCTTGGAAAAAGAGACAAAAACTGAAAAGGGATACCAAAACATGCCAATGAAAAAGCAAACCTTGATGCCTTAAGAAAGGAAACAGAGGAGAAGATAAAAATCTCAATTAGCCATTCATAAGCATAACAAAGCTTTGATAATGTGTTGATAAAGGAATGACAAAGATGATCCTCTCTAATGTATCTATAATGTTGTAGTTACAATTATAATGTTCTAAATGGCATAAGAATATAGTATATATTCATAATATGCTAAAACGAAGAATTGTCAATGTTTTCCTTTTTCAATTGAATGTCGTGTTTTGAGTGAATATTTTATTCATCATCAAGGGAAAATTTTAAAAGTAATATATTTAAATTGTTTTGATGATGAGTAGAGTATTCATTCAAAATACATTAGTTGAAAATACTTCATGCAATAATAAACCAAAAGAAAACAACAATATATTTAATTACAAAAATATTCATATTAAAAAACCATAAATTATTTAAGAAATAATCTAAATTTCTAAAATATGTCAAATTCTGAGTGCTATAGAAAGATAAAGTGAAACATAATCCCTGTTGTGCAACATAAATGGAGACACCCTACTACCTAAATAGGAAGAAGATCACATTTTACAAAGAAAAAAAAACACCTCAAATACAAGAGAAGAGATAATCGTAGCACACTGATTTATTCTGAGGAAAAAAATAATAAACTGATAACCTAAATCTTAGAGCATGACTAAGGGCACATATGCACACTGATTTATTCTGAGGAAAAAAATAATAAACTGATAACCTAAATCTTAGAGCATGACTAAGGGCACATATGCACAACTTTACTTTAGGTGTGCATTAGTGTACTATGTGCCTCCAACATAATGGAGGCACCCTACTACCCAAGTTGAAACAACACCTCTTACAAAAAATAATACAAATCAAATTATTATAATAATAAAGTAATAATCTTCGAACATCACTAAGGACACAAATAAATACTTTCACCTCCCACCACCCACTCTTAAAGAAGAATAATATGTATATTTATACATCCACACAATATTTAAAAAAAAGTATAACATAAACTTGTAAAATTTTGATAAATGATTGATCGCGACATTAATAATCCTACTAACCATAAGGAACTTGTAGTACTTAACCAATCTATATATATTTTAACCATGGATCTATCAAGTATTGAACAAGATTTATTAAATAGAATTCATAGCTGAGAATTCATAGAATTTTAGATATATAAATATAAATTTTTGATTATTGTTAAGATATTTATATTATTCAAGGGTAGTATGTGTAGGGAATCATTTATTATCTTAATGGAAAACAAGAAGTTATCTTTGAATGGGGGTTGGATCTGGCCACTAATAATTAAGCTAAAGCCATTGCTTATTTCAAGGATTAAACAATTGAATTCCAGGAAAAGAAAAAACATCATATAATCATTAGAGACTCGGCTATAATAATTGGACTTATGCATAGGTTATCCATTCCAATTGATAGAAAGCTCTCTCAACTTATATAATAGAGTTCAAAAAGAGCTTCATCGTTTTGAGACATCTGAGTTCTATCATATTTTAAGGGATCATAGCAAGTTGGTGGATCAATTAGCTAACTCAGCATCTTATCTAGATGAAGGAACTCTCAAGAGCAAAAGTGGGGTATCCACTAAACCCATTCTTTAAGATTTATTTAATGGTTTTTCTAATTAATGATGTGTTCTCCAAGTTACACCAAATAAGGCAACATGGAGTTAATTCACATGATCAAGTATCAATGGAAAGCTTGGAGGTGATACCCTTGCACACTTAGTTCATAACTTGACCTTTTGAAATGTGGAAGGGCGTAAGTTTGTAGGTAGTTGGGATAATGGGACCTATTGCGACATGGAGTGGAAGCCCTGGCATAAGGTTCGTTAACTTGGCAGTTAAACTTCTGGGTTTGTGACCTTCATTGGATGTTTCTCTTCCTATTTCGCTTGATCACTTGGTAAAGGTGTTGTCTAACTGTTCTACATTTTGGTTTTTTCGGTAGGAATCCGACGACTTAAATTTGCACGAAATCACAATTTTTCGTTGTTTAAATTACATTTTTGAATGTAGAAATGGATTCAATGTGCTTGAAAACTCCTGGCACACCCAAATTATACAGAAATAACCACTCATATATGCAAATCCAACAATCACTTGCCGAATTTCAGGCAAATATCGTTGGAAAATATCCCCATAAAAGAGCCAAAACATAGAACACTTAGCCTACGACCTTGGTAAGTATTGGTAACTTTAGATCTTCTCCCTTTGAGATTTCCGATATACTTCTTGAAAGGGAAGTGGTTTTTGAAATAGAATTGGGTTTGGAGGATGGATTAAGGGGAGCAATCTTGCCTGGGTGGTTTTGGTGTTGTGGGCATTTTTCGCAATATGTTCGGGTCCTTTTAGATGTGATGTGCTCATGTATGATTTTGGCAAATTTAATTGTCTTTGGATCTCTGTTTTTTGTGATTGAGAAAGTGTTTCTTTGGAAATGCTCCAAAGTTGTTTTGTGTTATTTTTATTCGGAAATGATTCTAAGTAGATGAATTTGTTGATTGAACTACATAGAAAATTTTGATAATATTCTCTTAAAAAAACAACACTCTCTATAAAATTCTCGAAATACAAAGGAGGTTATTAGGAGGCATGAGAGTCTCATCACTAACAACATGACTTCTTTGTTCTGCATCACATCTAATACATGGCCATGAGGTAACCCATAATTAGGAACATGCATTATTATTGAGATATTTCTATGCATAAAATTTATCTTATCTCGGAATTTGCTTGCTTGTACATTACTTTTCTTCCTCTCCTCTTATGTGGCCAAAAGCTAAACTTTATTCCAAACACCATCACAAAGCCTTGGAATTATTACTGGACGACAAAATTAGGAACCGATGAGTCGAGTAGCCAAGAATATTACTCCCGCCCTCGTTGACCACCGCATTTTCATGTCATTTTTTTATTGTTATTAAATAAATTGGAGATGGAGAGGAGCATATTCCTTCGGTACATTCCTTTCTTGATCGAAGCCTCCATGACTATATCTGATAATAATGGGGAGGAGAACGTGGGAATCCAACGAGGGCATGGTTGCGTCTCAACTACTACCAATCTATCCAACTCAATCACATGTGATATTCTTTAGGTAGATTACTTCCCTTACATTACTAGGTTAGGTTAGAGAAAGGGGTTATCAAACACGTGAATTATAAGGTATGTATATTTTTTAATAATCAACCAACTTGTATCAAACGTATATTTTTTTATAATCAACCAACTTGTATCAAACACATAAGATGGTTTCTTAATGTATACATAAAAGAATTTAATATATCAATTAGTTGTTATGCGTCTAATAGTTATGAATATGTGTTTTTTTTTGGAAGGTTATATGTTCAAATCAAGAGAGGTTAGGATATGTACACTTCTATAGACTTTAGTTGTCAAATTGTTGTGTGAAGGGGGTCCCTTGTCCCACAAACAAGGGGAACTCATGTACCAATTTATCAACAAGTTGTAATTTTGGCAACCTAACCCAAGAAAGGCATCAAGTGAGGCCCAATTTCAAAGCACACATACAAATTGTTATTTCATAATTTTAAATCGGATTAAATTTGTATTTTGATACATTTATTATTATTATTATTAAACATATAATTTGTTTTTGGGTTATTTGGAGTAAACATATTTACTTTGTTTTCGGTTATTATTTTTATTATTAGCATCACCCACATTATATCTATGTCATACTTACTATAAAACAACTCTCAACACAACAATACCAATTATTATTATTATTAATTGCATTTCGACTTCAAATCTTACTAAGTCTAAATCAAAATCTTACATTTTTTTTATAATGATGATGGTTAACATCCATTGAGACCAAATTTGGTTTATTGAACTTTAAGAAAGGCAAGGTATTACTTGGTTTGTTTTAAAATTTTGTCTCTATATTTAAAAAAGCATTCCTAAATCACCATAGTTTTCATGAGTTAAAATGTTAGGAAGGTCGATATTGTAACAAAGATTTTGAAATTGTGATCTAATATGGGTGTAAGTAGGACATTCTAACAAAAAGTGCTTTTCATCTTCAACCCTATGATTGTCACAAAGATGACAAATTCTTTCAACTCGCGATCTTTTAGGAATTTTCCAACGCCTTATTCCACTATGGAGCTTGTGAGAGTTTGTTTTTATTTTAGCAATGTTGATTTTCTTCTTTATGCTAGTTAAAATAGAGAAATATTTATATCTTCTAATTAGGGTTCATTACCTCCTTATAGTATTTTAATTTTATTCTTCTAATTAGGATTCATTACCTCCTTATAGTATTTTAATTTTATTTTATCCTCTAATTCTTTATCATACCACAATTTCCCTTTAAATTTAGATGTAATGATATTTTTAATATTATCATATTCTATAGAGTGACCTCTTGTTTTGTTCCCCAATGATTTAGTTGAGAATTGACATCTTTATGCCAACCTTGTTTGAGCAATAGGTGGTTTTGATTGGTGTTCGAAGCAATGTTAGGAAGTCTCGTATCCTCCATGTTGTTTATCTTGTTCTTCTACATTAGGCACCTGGTCATAATTGTGTTCTCAATGAGGAAAGACTTACTTATACAAAGAGGATATGATAGGGGTATTCTTTAATTTTGAGATTATAAGTTATAAAACACTTTTAGATTTGTTCTATCTTTCTTCATGATTCTCTAGAGATGTTGCAGCCCTAAACTTCACAAACATATAAAATAACAAACAAGAGTCTCAAATAGGAGTTTCTTCTTATCTCGTGATAAAAAAATTGTTGGTTTATAAGAGTTTTCAAGTCCATAATAAGCTTTCCACCCTCAATTTATCCTTTTCACCATGGTAAAGTTCTAGTTAAACTTGCAATGAAAAAAAATTCCACAATATTTATATAAAATCACTTCCTCTCAAATGCATGAAATTAACCTAAGTAATTTTTTAAATTTAATTATTATAACTTCCATTTTATTATATTAAGAAAAAACATTTTGATTTTGTAAAGTCTTTATTAATATATTGATTAGGAGTCCGATCTATCATATAATATTTTTGAGTTTTGATATCTAAGTTTCTTATTTGTTTGGATTTTTTAATATCAAATAATTTGTATTAAAAAGGGCCTATTACATAATTAACATAATTAACAAAATACATCAAACACATTTAACTAAATCTCTCAATGATTATATTTCGTTTTCGTACTATGTCATGTTGATTCTTTAATTTTACATCATGGCAATAAAGTTCAGTGTTAAAATGGGATTTGTTAAATTCAATAATACAGACTTTTAATAAAGGCTTTAAATCACTTTCTATTTCTGTTAATAAATACTATTAAATCACTATTTTTTTAATAAAGACTTTTAAATCACTTTCTATAAAAGCTTGTTAAAATGGGATTTGCTAAATTCAATAATAGAGACATTTAAATCACTTTCTATAAAGTTCAGTGTTAAAATGGGATTTGCTAAATTCAATAATAAAGACATTTAAATCACTTTCTATTTCTTTTAATAAAGACTTTTAAATCACTATTTCTTTTAATAAAGA